>JAHDVE020000540.1:0-46044 GCA_022606495.2 Halesus radiatus | reverse complement strand
CTCGCGGGCGATGCGATCGGGAGCTCTATTATTTACGGCTGCCAAACCGACACTGAGCGTCGCAGCGAGTTCAGCCGGATAGGGATGTGGAGGGGAAGACTACGAAGTTGCCGGATTGCACATAACAGCAATCTGCCCGCCCGTGTCAAATAGGGAAACTTATTTTTACAGACAACCCTCGTATTAAGTATTCTAATTATCTTATTGTATATGTATTACAGAAAAGACGGTCTAGCCCAATATTGGGATCATAAGGACAGAAAATTCGACGAGTGTGCCACTGTCTATCCCTGCGTTCGCAACAGACAAACCATCAAGACAGTGGAAGAGAAGCACGCGGACTCCAAGGACACCCCGCTTCCCTCCATCACCAAAGTCACGGATCAGAGAAGACAGTTTAATAGCGACAGTGGTTCTTATAGTGTAGAATATGAGACACAGTTCAGTCCACCATCTGGAAGCGCACAGACATATGATTATTCTGGAAGTTATTAATTCTGCCATTAGATGACTCTGGTATCCGTTAATCCCACCATTAAATTACTCTGATAGTTGTTAATCGTGCCATTAGATGACCTTGATAGTTGTTAATCCAGCTATTAGGTGACTCTGGTAGTTGTTAATCCGGCCATTAGATGACCCTGGCAGTTGTTAATCCAGCAATTAGATGACTCTGGTAGTTGTTTATCCTGCCATTAAATTACTCTGATAGTTGTTAATTCAGCTATTAGATGACTCTGGTAGTTGTTAATCCGGCCATTAGATGACCCTGGCAGTTGTTAATCCAGCTATTAGATGACTCTGGTAGTTGTTTATCCTGCCATTAGATAACTTAAAAATCCCACATCGTGAGCATACAACGAAAACTGTCCAAGTAAAGGCCTTGTTTTTTGGCAGATTGAGATTGAGGATTTTTATCTGGATGCAAGATCATGTTTTCATAAGTTAGGATATTTTTAAATCAAGTACATTATGTTTCATACACATAAAAAATATTCTGACTTGCGAAACTGTGAGTTTGTGTCTATGCAAAGGACTTTATTCTTAGTTCGCCAAGAGGACAGGGATCTTGACTAGGCTACTTTTCGTTTTATGCCCACGGTATATGTAGATGATATTATATGCAGCAACTGTGAATTCTGCGTATACTTGACTCTTTACCAGTATTTATCCTGCCAGTAGATTGACTAACGAACTCCTAAAAGACGGCAATACAGGAATTTGTAATGAAATTGAAAAACTGATATTTTCAGCCAATTTGTTATTTCACAGTCAGACTCTTTTACCTAAATATTATATTTATTTTAGTTTTAAGATGTTAATAGGTTAATATTTATTTTACTTAAGATTAATGTTAAAATATAATAAACGTTAAGATAAAAATGATTCTCAAAAATGTTCTTCAGTGTGTTATTTAAATCTTTGAATACAATTTTCAATTTTTTTATTGGACTATTCAGTCTGTTCAAAGGTTAAATAAATCTAGAATGTGAAAAATAGCAAGCAAATAAAGCAAATAGAAAAGTAGCGCACTAGTCTGTACTTAAATTACTGACAACTAACTATTCATAAATATTAATCCATAAATCCAATTATACTTACATGAATACCGGTAGCTCAATTCCAGGAGATATTTACCGTGTTTGCAATTCGTTTATGATCAATATGAGAAACCAACGCTTCCAGGATGTTTTTACGGGACATCAGGAATAGGGTAACGAAGAAAAAACGATTCTCTTTTGCTGTAAAAAATGCCTTCGTGAAGACTTGTATTGGAGCAACGATTCTACACTTCTGGGAAAAGCTATTAATCTCTCTGTGGACGCATTAAGGATATTAATTGTTTGAACGAAAGTTGACTGAATGTAAATATTATGCTGTGGCAAAAGTAAATAATAAATTGAAACGATAACCAAGCAGGGAGTACTGCTGACATCGGGCAATGAGAAGGAGAAGGAACATCTTTAACCTCTATATTTAGTTGAAGGTAGCAAACACTTTTCAAATTATTTTGGCAGAGCAAGAGGAACCACCTGTTCACGGGAAGCGCCAAGATCCAAAGAAGCCCTTCCCTGATCCACGCGAGCTGATGACCCCTCCGCCCCCATCGAACACAACCATCTCTAAAAAGCGCACACACTGCTCAATGCAAATGCAAATAATGCTCACCTTTAAATAATTTTACGGATTCAGTTGTTAAATTTCCTGTCTTTAAATCATTTCATGAGAAATGTAAAATGCAATTATTTATTAAATCTATAATAATTACTTTGTTTAAAACCACTGTATTTAATATGAAAATATCTCTCTACATGTTTCAGAAGCAAAGCTCCCCTCTTGGGAATAAACAATTTACCTACTAAAAATAATGACAAGTATAGACAAATAATAATAAAATGGAACAAATTAAAAACAAACAAAAATTAAAAATAAGTGATGACAGTAGGTAAGTAATAACTAATAAATAATTAATAACTACATTTATAATATTATTAATATAAATTTTAATAATAATAACATTTTTTTTTTTTTTATACCTTGCTATTTTATTTATAATATTAATATAAATTTCCAACACAATTTTTTTTTAACAATATTTATAATAATTTTTCAATTATTTTTACATTTTTAATTAATTACTTACCTACTTTCATCACTTATTATTAATTTGTGTTTTTTATTAATTTGTTCTATTTTCTTACTATTTTTCTATACTTGTCATTATTTTTAGTAGGTAAATTATTTATCCTGAAGAGAGAAGCTTTGCTCCTGAAACATGTAAATATTTACATATTAAATACAGTAGTTTTAGACAAAGTAATTATTAATCATTGAAGAAGATAATATTAACATAACCTAAACGAAAGATGAAACCGGATAAAAGGACAGAAACTAAAAATATTTCAGTCGCATCTGGGACTCGAACCCAGGTCCTCTGCCTATCCGGGGCAACGCTCAACCGACTTAGCTAATGAGACAAGTTCAATTTGTGTCATCTTCATCGATATCATATCCCAAATTCAAGATTTGTGAATATTATCTTCCATTGTTTAATCTCATATTATTGGCAGCCATTTTTATGATGTTTCCAAAGTTTTTATGATGTTTCCAAATTAAAAATTGAATTATTTAGGCTTTTACAAAAAGTCAATAGATGTCTCATATAAATAAAAAGTCGGATGTAAATCCGAGACACTGTTTAAGTTTGCAATTGAGTTCGGGTAGAACTTTGTAAACATCATAAAAATAGCTGCCAATAATATGAGATTAAAAATGGAAGATAATATTCACAAATCTTGAATTTGAGATATGATATCGATGAAGATGACACAAATTGAACTTGTCTCATTAGCTAAGTCGGTTGGGCGTTGCCCCGGATAGGCAGAGGACCTGGGTTCGAGTCCCAGATGCGACTGAAATATTTTTAGTTTCTGTCCTTTTATCCGGTTTCATCTTTCATTTAGGTTATGTTAATATTATCTTCTTCAATGATTAAATATTACGATGAGGTTCTTAAATCTCAATAAAAATAAATAATAATTTAAAAAAAAAAAAAAAAGTAATTATTATTGGTTTAATAAATATGACTCCACAAAGTTATTTTACATCATTTGAGGAAGCAATTATTTTTGTTAAATCAAAGGCAAAAATTGGTAACAGTGTTTTAATTATAAATTATTATTAAATTACATACAAAAAGGGAAATATGTACTAGAAAACGAAATAAATATGTATTGCAAGTTTTAAAATATTAATTATTAACGCATAATATGATTGCATATAATTTTTAACAAGTACCAAATAATGAATAGACACATATAGTGCCTGCCAAACCATAGATTGTCCGCCCAACCAAATATTGGAGTCCAATGATATGATTTATTTGTCTTTTACACAAAGAGCCCAAAACCATCAATATTCTAAACACGTAGAATATTGTACCCAACATTTACAATAAGGAACTCCAGTGAAAAATATAATGGCTTTAAAAATATATATTCGTATAGATCAGCAAATGCCGATTCTGAATATATAACTTTTATTGTATATAAATATGTAGATTTTATAAATCGTTATATAAAAGTGAATTAAAAACTGTACCATCAAAACACCATGTTCTGTTGGTACCACTGCTTCTGACGTCACACATGCCGTTTTTGAGCCCAACTCTAACCAGATAACATGTTTTTCCGCTGTTTATCATGTTTTTAGCTTATAATTTCGCTGTTTGCAGTTTCGTTTTGGTGGGCTTTAAAAAATTGAAACTTTAACAATTATTTTAACCATCAAAACGAACTTTAAAAAAAAAATTTAAAAAATGGACTGGAGTTCCTTATTGTGTAAATATAAATTTCAATTCAAAATAGGAAATAAATACATAGGTACACATAAACAGATAAATACATTTCGAACAATAAAAATCAATAAGCAGGACCAGAGGTTCACAATGCTAAAAACCACATGAATTATTTGAAAAAAAAAATAACGGGAAAAATCCACCAAATTATATTATTGATTTATAACAGCACATTTGGTGCAATTCTATTAAACATCAAGATGTCAGGGGGGCGCTGCCATACATGATAAGAGTACTCGCTATTATTATTTCAACCTCTATTTACCACTCTAACTAATGTAATAAAAATACATCACAATCACGCAATATAAAACAGTTCAAATTCGGAATCACACTAGGAATTGTTCAGACTTTTCTCAATTTTGGTCGTTTCTTGACGGCGTTGATGTTCTGAACGAGTTGATCGATCTGGCTGTCATCCAGGACGCTCTGAACATTCTTGGCGCTGTTCTGCTTGCTCTGGGCAGCGGCGTTGGCCACCTTCTCCGATATGACGCCCGCGAACCCTGAGAGAACGTCCAGAACTTTCTCTTTGTTCATGAACGCGAGTACCAACAGGCCGATGAATGGGAGAATGAGGATTGAAGGCTGATTCAAGTCTTGTTCGCCTGCTTTAACCTGGGGACAAATAATACATCAACATGAACAAAATTTACGGAAAGAATATTTCCAGTACAAACTAGATGAAAGATGAAACAAGTTTGACTACCATAATACGGGCATGTGCTTAGTTTGATAGTTGAAAAAATGTTAACTCTATAATAAAACTTATAAATGAATAAATAAATATTAAAAATATATATATGTATATATATTATTACAGTAGAAGCCTGTTAATTCGAACCCCGATAATTCTAAAAACACAAATGGTTTTGTAATTCGAAAATTCGTTAATTCCTAATTCAAAATTTATTTTGGTCTGCGCATGGATATTTGTTCATGTAATTCGAAAAAATTCAATATATTCAAAAATATGTCATAGATCTGAATCTGACAGTCCAGTTGTGGACATAAAACGCGGAAAAAATTCGACTTATGCGGTTATACATCGTCCCAATTAGTATTATTATTTCGTAAGTTTGAATCAGACATGCCAGCTGCGCCGGTAATGGTCCTCGATTTTTTGAATTACACATCTATACGTATTTTTACGAATTTACTTTGACTATCTGAAATAGGGGACCCAGCCGTGACGGTTATCGACTGCGAAAATTCGATTTACACGAGAATAAGTCGTATTATTGCGAATTTACTTAGAATACCTACCTGAGTTTGAAGGGGTGGCTGTGGAACTCGAGTTTTCAGTGATTTTTTTATTTTATTATAATTTCGAATTACGTGGGAATTCGTTAATTCTAAATTTGGTTTTCAATGTCCTGAGGATTTTGAATTAATGGGGTTCTACTGTACTAATCAGAAGTAATTTAAGTTACAATAATAAAGTATGAGGCCCCATTCAGAAGGGAGCAAAATGTTCAGTGCCAAGACTTATACCATGGGAGTTGGCACTCGGCTATAGCTTACGAAAAGTTGGAACGTCCAGATATAAAAAAATATATATATTTAAAACTTAGTAGTCGGCAGGAAAAAAACGCTCAACAATAATACAAACAGCAGAAGAATGCATTTGAAATGTGCTATGATAAAAAATATGCACTTACTTTGGGTTCAAATCTCAGCTGGAAATGTTTAAACTTTCCATCAGCATTGAAGTAGATAGGCTCCAGGCTGAAGGTGTGCGTATTCTTGGACAGGGACGAGTCCAGCTGCACCAGATAGGTCCTGTTGTCGGCCGGCAGTCGAGGCAGGGTGATCATGAGGCCGGCGTTGATGCCGGGTGCGTACCCTGAGGCATCCAGCTTGGTAGAATACACACTGGAGGTGGGCTCCATCTCCGTGGCCAGCCGCAGCTTCAGGGTCTTGTAGTGCTCCAGCTTAGGGGCGAACACGAGCACCGTCACATCGGTGACTAGCAGGGGTTGTACGGCCACGAACTTCATGCCTTCGATGTCCTCGGCTTCAGATTTTACCTAGAATCATTGATATCTATTTTAAAGTTAATTTTTTGATCTATTCAAACAGTTGCACATTGTGCAAAGTTCGCAGATATGTACTATAAATAATAATGCACAATTGCTAACCCTGTGCAGGTCGCAGGTGTGTCCCACTGTTAAGTTTGGCCGCCACCTCTGATCTGGAGCTCCAAAATACTTGAAAAAAGCACTTAGCTCTGTTTAGAAACGGGCGATATAGATTTGGTAGATTCCAGTCATTGGAGTTTGCTTTTATCCATGAAGAATCTATACAGACAAGTAGAATATTCAACTCACATCAACATAGATCAAAGGTGGAATGACGTGCGTGATGCCTGCCTCGCGCGGCGCCTTGATATGCATCTCGTACTTGCAGCCACGCAGCAGGCCACGCACGCGGAAGGCGCCGGTGTCGCGCTCGCTGACGCCCTCCTCGACGGCACAGCGCGACAGGTCCTGACCGGGGCCGGGCGAGGCCATCACGTTCACGCCGCCCACACCAACGCCGCCCAACGTCAGGATGTGACCCACGCCAGAGCAGGCCACTCGAACGCCCCTAAAAAATAAATAAAACATAAAAGTTACAAAAAGAACTTACCCTAAGAATAACTTTTTGTCATAGGTTGTCGCAAGCTGGCAATAAAGTATAATTGCACAATACACACCACAATATCAGATTGTGGTCAAATACACGCTTGTTGCAAAATCCTTACAAACCACAATACCAACAACCATTTAAAAAAATATGTATACTAACTCAAGATTGATGGTGAAGGTCTCCCCGGCCTGGATGGCATGGATGCGATGGGGGGGTGAGAACTTGTACTCCTTCATAAGCGGCTTGATGTAGTACTCCAGGGGGGCCAGCGCCGGGAAGGACAGGGTGCCATCGGCGCCGGTGGCGAGGTTGCGGCGGTACGAGGTGCCCCCCGACACGGACACGAGGCAACTCTGGGAAAAAAGAATCAATAAACATTCACATTATTATCCAATGACAAAAACGTATGCATAATACAAAACAATACGAAATTATTTCCATTGTACAATGCATGTGTAAGATGTATGTATATACCATAATGTTGGAAGCAATTTAACATAAAAATTTATTCTATAGTTTTTGACAGTGAACCGGGAGTAAATAAAATCAGAAAAAGAGTAAAGAATGACATACCGGCAGTGGTTCCTTAGTGACAGAATCAATAACTTTCACAATGATTTCTCCGAGTTTCTGTGCCATGAAGTTGCCCACATTGTTTGGGCCCGTGATGATGTAATTCTCCTTCTCCGCTGTCAGGGTGTACTCCAGTGAGGAGTCCAGGGGACCAAAGCGGTATTTGCCGTCTTCCGTCGTGGTCTGCGCCTCATCAATATCTCCTGAAATGGAGGTATTCCATTATTTCAGTCTTTATTTTTATTTATTCTGTGCATGTGTTTTGGAGGAAAATAGAGACTGTACATAATAATGCATCTTTTTGAAAAATTACAACATTTTAAACATGAGATATAATAATTAAAAAAATAAATAATATGCGCAACAGTTAATAAAATACAGGAAACAGAAAATATAAATTAGATACTCTGATAATATCTACCAAATTAATATTTTAAATAAAAGTCCAATTCTTAAAATATTCCCCCCCACCCTTGGCCCTTAACTCACCTGTTTTTATCAATCTATAACACATGTGTATCTTAGTTTATAGTTTAGTAGAATACTACCCTGAAGAAGCTACGGTAGTAGTGAAACCCGGTCTGCAAAAGCATATAACAAATAAAAGTGATGTAAACAAAGTGATTGTTTTATTTCTTAAATTACATACATATCGTTTAAATATATTGCTAGTGGGGAATGTAAACCATAGTTGAAATGAGATACATATATGTAAAATGTTTATATTTGTCTAGTCATTCGTATAAAGGGTAGGCATACGTAGATTGATGAAATGCAGGAGGTTCAGAACGATAATTTTAATAAAAAGGTTAGGTTGTTTATTATTCATTTGTTTTCTAAAGTTAGAATATTTAATATATTCTAATATGTATTATGAATGTGATTTATTTATTTAATGATGAGATTGGAGACAGTCAAAGATATAAAATTAAGGCAATTCTATAAAACAATGTGTAATAAAACACACTTACGAGGCCATAAGAACTTTTCAAGCGTGAGAAGTTTCCCGGTCCTTTGTAAAATGTTAAAAGAGTTTCACTGTATCCAAGAATCAATCAATTAGAAATATTTAAAAAAAAATGAATAGTAACTATCCATACCTCCGCTAAGTGTTACAATAACTCCTGCAATAGCTGGGGTCACCGTTCCTGTGAGCACGGTTCCTCGTGTGGCAGTGAACTGCAGCCCCGACTCCACGCAGTGGCCTCCGGGTGCTCCACCCAAGTAGTGGGAACCCGCAGGACTGAACAGCAACTGGCCGGACATGGGGGTCACGAGGACTGTTCCACCCTGAGACAAGACAAGCATTTCAATTTAGTTAAATTTACCACTTTGAAACTTGTTTGTGTAATGTTGATATTTTTATAAAATACACACATATTCACTGGACTCCACTGACGTCAGAATTAATAGAATTGCCCCAAGTGACATTGTGAACTACTTTCATGTCAATAACTTTTTGTTTAAATAATGTAATGGTTACTTGCCACGTAACAAACATTTTAATGAAATCGGTTTAGTAATTGCGACCCAACACTTAGGCCCTGCGTTCTTCAGTGTACGTTTGTGATTCCTCGGAAGAGCACGCGTTCCATCGGAGAGCGGTATATTGCGGTTAGCGTGTGTCTTGATGACTATATTTAACGATTATCCTGCTACAATAAATTGAATCGATATATTTCACTCGAATCTTAGTTCTATTGCGGACAATGTATCAAATGACAGCGACATTACAGACGACGAAACCTTCCGTCTGATAAATGGAAACAGTCATGATGGAAACAGTCATGATGGAAGTGCCATTATTGATTATGGCAATGAAAGAATGCTGTAAGATGAGACAGCATGGGTTTTGCGTGGGACAACACAATAATGAGCAACATAAATTTCTATTTATTAATTTTTTTATATACATATTTAATAGTTGCTAGTTGTTATACTTTTTTATTAGATCTATAAGGTACCATTCTTTATATGTTTGATTGTAAAAAGAATCATTCAATTTGGTTGATATTTGTCAAGTTGTAACATTTTTATATAATACAATTTTTTTTTGTAACAGAAAATATCTATAGCCGTTTACGTACCTACTTACAAAATAAGCACATCACTAAAACGGGTAATAAAGCAAAGGAGTCGCTTTAACAGATGGATTATTATTGGAGGGAAAACAGAATTAAGGGTGGTAAAAAGAGTGAGGTCAAAAAGTGTTGTCTATTGAAATGAATAAAGTTAAGGGTGAATGTGAATCGTTAATGATGTAATAAGTGTAATTTAAAGTTAACAAACAGAAAAGCTGAAGAAAACATGGATTTTATGGAAAAAACATTTAGTGTAAAGAGTATAATACACTCACATTATGTGAAGCAGTAATAATACACTCACATTATGTGAAGCAGTAATAATACACTCACATTATGTGCGTATGAAGATTATATATTGTATGGAAACTGTTTAGTACCTGAGAAAGCATCACAGTGTGTCTGTAGACAAACACACCATCCTGCTTCTGTGGGAGGGGTGTGAGAGGGCCCACCACGTCTCTGGGGTCTCTGCCAATCTTCAGTTGGAGGTCATCCACAACTTCGTCAGCAAATATGGTGATGCCCACAGAGTGAGAGACAGCGTTAATAACAAACATCTGGAAAAATATACACACATATTTTAATTCACATCACAGAAGAGCACATGGAACTGTTATCTTTTTAAAAAAATGTTCAGCTACTGATCTGGTGACGATATATGATTTTACTCCTTTTTTGATCATGTGTATATATATTTTTTTAAAAGTGGCTATTAGGATTGTATTATCATTTAAGCCCCGCTGGTCGCCCACTATCCTAATTGTTTACAAAGAAAATAAAATATTTATTACAACAGCAATACCAATCTGGGAGCCTATGTCAAAAAGTTCATGCGGACTGCCAAAGTATATTAACTTTTTAGACGCAGGAAGTGGACCCCTGCGCTGCACCATGCATGCCCAGTACGTGGGCGGCTCATCTGTGCGCCGCAAAGCTCCTACAGTTCAATGAGCCCCGCGTGTGACAGAAGTCATACATACTTAAAAGTTAAAGTGAGTGTATTCAATTAATATTATTACGAAATTTCAGTAAACATTCATTTGACATTGTCAACTGATTCGTACGTAAGTTTGACATTTAGGAATGTCGTTCCATAGACAATACCCGCCAGTGTTGCCATCGTAGGGCAATTTCTCAATTATTTCGTTGCCAAAATCGGTTTGGCCATTCACACACTCAATAAGTGCAACCGTGTTCGGAAAATGGATATAGAATCGTCGTCAGTTAAGCCTATTAATCCGATATTATCAAGTAATCGATTTAACCGTGCTAGGGCCCTGGTGTCATGGAAAATTAGAAAAAAGTCATTCCTCCAAAATCTTCGAATAAAAGTTTTTTTTTTTTATGAGAAATTTAATAACGGTTCAATGTAATAACTACTGTTAATTTTTATATTATATTAGTTAATATTGATTGAAAACGTGTTTTTCACTACAAAATAAATTTCAAATAAATGAATTCTTACCCAACTCGAAATTGAAAGAAGAAAAAATACCAATTTAAAAAAAAAGATCAATATATTATTTGTATAACCTTCAAATTTTTATTTTATGTATTCATAAATGATAGTTAAAAATTCATAAATGATAGTTAAAAATTCATAAATGGTAATTAAAAACACGTTTCCCATAACAAAATGAATGAATTATTCTCATGTAATTTCGAAGAAAAAATGCACGTTTTTCGCAGAAAAGTTGCCTAAATTCAAATATAATGGGCGCTTACCCCCACGGCCATCGTCATTTGCAGATTTACGAAGTATTGATTTGAGATAATACAATATTTTTCCGTGGAAATTGAAACTTAGGGGCCCCAACTTTATATAATAAAATAATTTTGTATTTGATTTTAGATGCTACCTTTTTGTGTGACGTTGTGCCAACTGGCGGTCATCTTATGTTTCTTTCTGTGCTGTGGCATGGTTACTCTGGGTCCCGGAATGACAAAATAAAGGATGATGAATGGCGGGTGGTACTTTTATTGGGTATGTTAAAATAATGCAACTGATTATGGATAATAATTCTGTTGGGAAACATATCTTTAAACTTCTTGATCGCGCATTGATATTCAGAGTAAATTCATAAAATTAGGACACATTTCCTTATAAATTGAATGGTCGTGGCCGACAACCACCGAAGCCAGGAATACAAATTCAGTTATTCAAAGTAAATTCGTAAAAAATACGAAATATTTGCGGGGAAATCAAAATTTCAGGGCCGATTACCGTCACGGCCGGGCCTTTAAATACAGATATTCGAAATGAATTCGTAGAAATACAAATTATTTTCATGGAAATCGAATTTTCGCAGCCAATAACCAACACAGCTGGCTCTTCAAATTCTAATAATAATTTTTACCGCGTTTTATCTCTGTCCGATTCAGATTTAAGAAATTCTATGATATAAATATCGTGGTTTGAATTAATGGGGTTTTACTGTATTAACTTATGTGGAGTGGTAAATACCCATACTTCCCATAGGTGAAAATCTATTTAAAACAAGAATAAAACCCGACGGTTTTTTTTTACATGTAGGAAAATAATTTTAGCACCATCTTTTTTTTCCCTCCTTTCATATAGGAACATAATATCAATGACCTAGATTGTGATTCTTGAGAGCTTACTTTATTGGCTTGTCTTGTGCTGTGGGTGACGGAGGGTGGATCATAGATGTGGCAGCCCTTAGGGGTGAACACGTAGTCTCCAGAGGTGGGTAGACAGTGCTGGGAGACTCCAGCCTGGACATCCAGGACTCCGATGTTTGTTCCAGTTGTGTATTGTATCTGTAAGATAAATTGATGCAAAATATTACATGTCAATTCTAATGTAGTTTGAAATTTCAAAGTACATAATCAAAAAATAATACAAGATTCCATCTTGTTTGTTCCATATTTTTCAATTCTTCAATAAGAAAAGGTGATTAAGCTTGTGCAAAGGCAGATACTTACTACAAAGTAAATATATTCCATTGCATGAAAATTTGAGGAACAAGTATTTAGTAGAGTAGTTAGTGGTAACTAAAGCACTGTCCTGCGAGTGCTGTCCAAATGTGCATTTTAGTAAGATGATGCACCCACCTACTACAAGGACGCACGCGCCACTGCACGACTTTGCTGACTTGCCAATATTGCACCGTAAGTACTTGTGAACTCGAATGTGATAGTAGATTAGTGAGTGTCCAAACGCTGCTAGTGGGCAGCAGCTATACTATAAAGATACGTGTGCAGGCAGTGGGGGCTACTCTCCCATGAAAATAGAATACATTCTATTCCAGTCAACTAAATCGCTACTACTACTTACCACTAAAGCGTTTTGTCCATGTGTGGCCTCTGCCTACAAATTCTACTAAACATTTTAGTTACCACTGGCTACTCTACTAAATACTGGCTCCGTGTGGATACATCATTACATGAAAATATCAAACATCGGAATAATAATCTACACAAAAAGTGTATGAATGATAAAATTATTCATTTGGTTGGACACATTATGAATTACTTGAAAGAGAAGTGATAAAAACAAATTACAGACATTGTTCAAAGCATGCAAGACGTTTTTCTAGCTTCAAAGGAATGTTCAATGTCTGTCAATGGCAAAATTCCTGTGTCGAGACAGACGTAGGAGGTACATAAATTATATAATAAAATAAAATAAATATAAGAGCAAAAAAGTCAAATTTTAAGATAATATTATTTAGGTGTAGAGGTTAGGTTGTATATGTATATTATGTTGTGGAAGTTTTATGATCCAGATAAAAGTAAAAAACATAAAAATTGATTGCATATGCCTAGAGACAAAGATGGATTTAAAATTGAATAGCCACGACTAAAAATGTGTTTTACAGTAGTTGGCAATTATTGGATGACCTATTTTAAAAGTAAAATTATCATCAAAAGTAAGAAATGAATTACTAACCTCAGATTTGTGTGACATTGCAAAGGACACAGCATATCCAGTCTGGACGAATTCCGGAACCGTTGCTTCAGCGGAGTTGACTGCGATGTTGTGCTTGGCCGAGGACCAGCAGAGGCTCTCGGTCGGCACGGACACCTCGTAGCTGCCGGGGAGGACCTCCTTCAGGGTGTACTTTCCATCAGCTGAAAGACGGTAAGGTTGATTTAAGATATACTAAATATGTACTATTTAAGCATGGCCCTCAAAGTGCTAGTACTAATTGTTGTAGGTATATTGTGAATGCTATTTGATCAAAATACCAATCTATCTTAGCAAGTCGTATTTGACCATTTTCCAAAAACAGGTTTGATTTTAATTGCACTAATTGTTTTAGGACCATTCCCCCAGGTTGGAAAAGTAAGAAGTTACTGCCGGGCCATTTTCTTATTGAAAAAATGATTTACAGTTAAATGAATATTAATAATTGAACTAACAGAAGTAGTAACTGCATATAATCTAAGAAATACCTTTAGCCACAGTGGTAATGGGCTGGCCCGTGTAGCTGCCGTCCAGGGACAGGGGCCTCAAGGTCACCACCGAGGCAAGACAGCTGGCCACCTGGGCGTCCTTCATGCACTTGATGGTGCCCGTCAGGGTGGCCTTCAGCTGGGAGAAGGTGATGCCGTCCAGGGGGCTGTACGCCACTACGATCTTCTGGGATACGGGGAAGAACCTGGAAATTTATATAAAATTAGAAAAAGAGGCTAATCTTTTTTTGTAAGAAATCTATTTCAAAATACAGTGACTCTCACTTAAGAAGTTCCCACTTAAGAAATTTTCACGGTTAAGAACTTTTGTTTTTTGGTCCCTTGAATTTCCATACAAAAACTCAATTTTTTTCAAAATAAGAAGTTTTACAGCTAACTGCTTTTCGCTGAAAAAGTTTCAAAAGTTCAGTGGTGATTTTCCCACGAAAACGGTACTATAGAAGTAATCCAATTATTATTATTATTATTAAATGAAAACGACTGGCGAAATATACCTGAAAATATCCCTTTGCCGAAAGTCACAAAATTTACCATTTATTTGTTGTTATTATTGACTTTTACAGCAAAAACTGCATCTCATTTAAAAGGTTTTAGAAGTTCGGCGGTAAAAACTACCATAAATCAAAACTAGTGTCGAAACATACCTGAAATGAACCTTTTTCACCAAAGTCATAAAATGTATGACTTTTTTGAAGCAGATTACGCGAGACCAGAAAATAGGTAAATCAACCGTCTTTCGAATAAGTCGACCAACTATGGAATTATAATACGAGTAGTTTTTAACGTTGACTTTCCTTTGGCGTTTGTATTATTATTAATGTATTTGTCCGCCTTGCGTCACAAATACATTAATAATACTGTCAAAATAATTACAATACGGTAAAGTACAACATTGAGAAATTATGTCTAAAACGATTAAAAAAAAAAATCAAACAAAAAACTAATATTATTGTATTTGAATGACTCTTCATACCGTCAAAAATGGAAAAACTTAAATAAAAACGGATTTAAAAAATAATTGTCATGTGCGCGTCCAATCACGGCACAGATAGCTAAAATTGAAAGTGGGCGGCCAATCACGGCGTTTCGCGCCGTACGGCCGACCAATCACGGCACGACAGATAAACATGTGTCTTCTGCGCCGACTCATTGTCAAGCGCGCGTAAATCACACATTTTGAATATTTTCGACGTAAATTGCGGGAAAAAAACGTAAAAATCGGGTAATAAATGTACTAAAATACATCGGGACTAAAATAATAACACGTAATTGGCGGGAAAACGTTAAATCCGGGGACGTAAAATACGGGTTTCACTGTAGTTCATTATATATAAAATAGGTTTCAGTTTCTTAGAAAAACACACTTACACGCATATTTACAAAAAAATTTCACTCCGTTGGTGGGACTTATTGGCTGGAAGTAAATTTGCAAAACAAAAGCTAAAAAGAAGTGTTTCGTGCGATCTTTTGACTGCGATAAAACGCTCTTCCTTTTCGATAAATGTTTTAGAAAACTAAAACTCATTTCAGATTCATAAGCCACGTCTAGATAAATGTAGTTAGGGACAAAGCTATTCGGATACATAATCAAATTACGATTTTTTTTTAAATTCCAAAATAATACAATTTTTTTTAAAACTTACTGCATTCCCTCTCGCCTATCCTCATCCGACACGTCAACACTGGCCAGGTACACTCCGGGCTGAAGATAGGTACACCAGGTGCCGTCCTCCTTGGTGGTGGCATGCTTGGGGGTGCTGGCCGGGGGTGGCGTGGACTGCAGCAGCACCGTACGCGGCCGACTAGAGCCCGCGGCAGGGGAGCGCACCGCCCCGCACACGCGCCAGCGGGACGGAGACGCATCCTGGAGGGTGGCCACGCCAGACTGGGTAATGGTCAGGGGGAGGTCGTCGAATTCACAGCCCTCTGGAAATGAATGAGGAATTTCGAACACTCGATGAAAACCCTGATGAACTTAGCTGACTTTTAAAGGCAAAGAGAAATATGGTGAAAAATGGGAGATAACACAATTGGATTTTCACCGACTACAGCTTCAACTGTCTCCATAACAATTGTTGGGCGTTAGATGAAAACACTATGATTGTTAACACTGATTATATTTGTGATGAATAATACAACCTAGTGAGGCTCAAATATCTCTACAGTAAGTTAATGAAGGCTGTTGTTTACTGAAAATTTCGTGAGAACAGAAAAACGAATAATGCAGTTGATGCAGGCATAAAAAAAGAAATGCATAATGAAAGGCATAGAAAAAGGAACCCCCTCTCTCCAAATCACCACTCCCACTACCCGCACCTAATGGTGACTAATTGTTTCTGTATTTGTTTAATTTAAGTTAGTTTTAAGAACGCTGGTGCAAAATAATAAATTCAAGTAAGAAAAGTACATAGTGAATAAAACTTTTCAAACAAAATATCTTAATCTTCTCCTGCGATTAAATCAAATATAATTGGGTAATCCCACATGGTTCAATCAAACTCACTATAAGCACCCCGCCGTGGCATACATTGTTAAAAACACACTAACCGGCGGCTATCTTAAGGTTGTGTGTGCTGGCCTTGAGGTTGGTGAGCATGTAGTACCCATCCTTTCCTGTAACTACAGTGGGGTGTCCCACAAGGGACACGTGAGCACCTCCGATCCCCGCTCCTCCCTGATTGGTCACAACGCGTCCCTCCACTGAGAATCCAGCCACCTGAAATAACAAAACAACATTATAATATATTTATGTTAAACAAAACGTAAAATATGAGAGGTGGCTAATAGATTTCCAATATCGATTATCTACTGTTAATAAAATACCTAGAAAGTGCAGATTGGTCTTTTCTAGACACAAAGACTAATATTAACCATAATTTAGAATCATTTTACTCCATCATCAACACGGCTATCGATAAATTTGTACCCTCAACTCAAATCATATATTCAATGTTCCCTAACACAGCGCCCTTGGGGTGATCGTTCACAAAAACGGCGCTATATAAATCATCCAAGTATTATCATTATTATTATTAAATGGTTTTTTTTTTATATGAATGCCGCACAAGAGTCCCAACTGCTCAAAACCGTCTGAAGCCAGTGAGACTATTGCATTCCCAATTGGGGAATGTTGTAAGGCAGAAGGTATTGTGGAGGGGGAGGAGAAGGGGAAGAGGAAGGTAGGGAAATACCTGGCTATTCAGGTCTGGTCACCAAACACGGCTAAAAGCCAGTTCAAGCAACGTTTCAATTCTGAAATGTGGTCGGCTTGGTATTGTATGGATGGTGGTCTTTCACCAGTGCGATACTGAGAGTATCTTCCACTCTGGAACGTGCGCAAATACACTATTATTTTTAAATTAATTAATTGTGAAATAACACAAATTAATTAAATAAAATTTACTTGCGCACGCAGGGATTTGAACCCGCGACCTTCGGATTCGTAGTCGAGAGCCTTACCCCTCGACCATGGAGGCCGTCAATCACGAATTAAAATATCTAATAAAAAATAAATAATCTGGCACAAAAATTATAAGGACAGCAACTCCATCTCAGATTATAAAAATTTTCGTAAATACAGATCTGATTGTAAAACACTTTACAAAAAATTATATCTCACATACAAACTTAATACTGAAAAATCTATTCCTTCTGACATTAAACACTTTTTCAAAGACATCAATACACTAAAAAATAAATAAACCAAGCCTATCGACATCCATGTATTTCGAGGGAAAAAGTAGCAGTGATACTAAAGAAATTGGCAACTTGTTTGCTGATTTTTTTCAAAAGTGTATATGAAAGCGACATCCCTAACAATCAAATTCCTCCTATTCATCCTAAGGAATCTGTCCACATTCCTCCTCTACACTTAAACGTCTCTGATGTTATATGTAAAATAAAAGCACTCAACATAAAGAAAAAGGCAGGACCAGACAATATTACTCCAGCGTTTCTAATTAGCCAAGCCACTTTGTCAGATATTTAACCGATCTCTTAACACTGGTTGCTTCCCAGATCTATGGAAAAAAAATTACTTGAAACCTGTATTCAAAAAGGGGGATATTCATGATGTCACTAATTACCGACCCATTTATATGCTCTCCATAATCCCCAAGGTGTTTGAAAAACTATTACTTGATAGAATATCTGCGCACATTAATAACATCATTGTACCTAATCAGCACGGTTTTATGCCGGGCAGATCTACTTTAACAAATCTCTATATGAACAATTTATATCTAGAGCGCTTGAAAAAAAAAACCAAATCGATTCAATATATACAGACTTTGTTAAAGCATTTGACAAAGTAAACCACAAAATCATTATTAATAAACTTTGCAAACTAGGTATAGAGGGTAATTTATTAGAGTGGATAAAAAGCTACCTTACCAACAGAATTCTTCAAGTAACATTCAATTCTAACCTGTCATAAATTCATGGCAACAAGTGGTGTACCGCAAGGTTCACATTTAGGCCCAATACTTTTTTTACTGTTTATTAATGATATTATAACTGTATTTGATAACAATGTTATTGTGCTGCTCTTCACTGACGATCTAAAACTCTTCAAACTAATAAAAACTATTGAAGACTGGTGTGAACTTAATAAACTTCTTTTAAACATTAGTAAATGTCATACGATCAATTTTTTTAGAATGAATCATCCTCTCAATTTTCAATATAAAATCAATAACATTTCTCTCTCGTCTCAACGAAATTAATGATCTTGGCATTGTTTTCGAGTCTAAATTTAATTTTCTAACTTACATCAATTCTATTACTAACAAAGGTTTAAAAATACTCGCCTTCATTCTTCGAAATGACAGAGACTTTAGGAATATTTCAACACTAAAATTATTATACTCTTCCTTAGTTCGTAGTCAAGTCGAATATAATTCTTCTATATGTTCCCCTCACTATAAAATTCATTCCGACTCCATTGAAAAAATTCTACATAAATTTCTAAGATATACTATAAACTCAGTTTACCTATTGTAACTATAAATTACAATCACTTAATGAAAGAACTAAAATTATTAAAACTATCAGATAGAAGAATTGTCTCTAACTTACCTTTTATTTTCAAAATTGTTAATGGTTTTATAGACAGCCCTGATATCATTAGCTTAATTACATTTAATATTCCAACTAGGGCTTCCCGATCTAAAATTTTGTTTAACTGTAACAATAACTTCAGAACTGAGTCATTCAAATATTCATTGGTACCTCGACTTCACACAGTAGGTAATACATATTCAGATATAGTAGACATTTTCAACTGCTCTGAATACAAATATATACAAACGATTATTGCATACAACCTGTATAATTATTAATATATGTGTCTAGAGTATAAGTAAAAGTGAATGTAAGGTATGTTTTGATTTTTCGCCTCTGAACTTATTACTTAGAATGGTACTTACACTATGTTATTCCTGTATTTGTTAGATTTATTATCTTTGAACCTACTGTGATGTGTTTTGCACCTGTTTATTGTAACTAAGTTTATATGTGAAAGCCCATATAGGGCGTATATTATACAATAAATAAATAAATATAATGATAAGAATGTCTTTATTTGGAAAAGTCGCTTAAAATTGGGCTCTGGCATAAAAAGACCCACTGGCTTCAGGTAGGTCCAGAGCCGCCAATCAATACAACTGAAGACAAAGCATAAATAAGAATTATCCATCACCATTACTCTTGTCCTTTATACCTTTATCCCACTCCTATGTTCCCCGCCACCCTCCCCTCCCCCGACTGACATAGTTAATCTATCTGAATTAAAACTGTATATTGTGACACTTTATTCATAGTATTTATCATCAGAAGTGGAAAATTTATAATTGGCATGATTTATTGTTTTTATTTATATGTATATGGATTTATGGATATTATGGATTTGCTGTTAATTTTCCCAAAAATAAATAAAATAAAATATGATAGCATAGCTTACCTTTACATAGCTTCAAGAAGATCAAGTTATCAAGATACTAATCAAACCTTTCTCTCCGGTTCTTATGAAATTTACGCTAGGTGAAAAAAAAAGGGATGACGAAACACAACAGACATTTAATATGTACAAATCAAAACAAGTAATATTAACACCAACCTCAAAAGCATTTCCAAGATTCACACTATCGTGCTGCACCTTGAAGTTTGCCTTGGTGGGCTGCAGGTTGAAGGTGATCTTAGACTGCCCGGGAGTCCTGGCCACCGGCACCAGCGAGTAGGCGCCGGCAGGCACCAGCCCAAAGGAAAATTCTCCGTTGGGCGCGCTAACCACGTAACAGATGGGGTTACCCGCCACCCCGGGGAGCAGGGCTGAGTTGCAGCCCTCGATCTTGAACTGCAGCTTGGTCTGGAAGGGAAAAACATAAATTTAATAATATTTTTATAAAAGAATGTATCAATAAATTACTTTTAAAATACATGTGAAGGTATTCTTTTAGCATTACTACTCGACTTCCCACGCGATTCAATGGTATTTTTTCTTATTGAAGAATTATTGAAAAATGCATGCATAAAACAATTCCGATGATGTCCTATCTTATTTTTGACAAACACTGATTTTTCAAAGCTTCTTTGATTAGGTATGATGGAAACAACGCAATGTTGGCTGAAAATATCACCTAGAAACATTCCAATGACACAAGTTGTACAAAATTCACGATGTTAGAACTCAAAAGTTGAGTTTGTTCTGCTTCAGCGCACATATTTTGTACTTAACAATTAATTGTGTCAATATTTATGATTTGTTATTAGTTTTTGGGATATGGTATGTTGCGTTTCCTCCTATTTTAGCCAACGTTTCGGACAACGTTACAGTGTCGTCAGGGCAGGTGTGTAGATTGTGATGAAATGTGTTTTTATGTATTAAGCAGCGATACCGTGTTGCACACGTTAATCCTCTTATAGCCGGTATTTCAGTAAAATAATGATTATAATTAATGTGATTTTCAGCGTTTATTTTTGGTGTAACTGTTAAGTACCGGATAAGAAGATCCAGTGGAGGCTCGTGACTTTTGAATGAGCTAGAGTGCTAAGATTGAAAAATACAACATTATTGATGTTGTTTAAATTGAAAACGATTTTTTTTTCTTTCAAAAAATCAATTTTTTGTTTGAAGAATCCAAATTTCCATACAAAAAATAGAAAATTTTGAAAAAAAAACAAATCATTAGCTTAAACAATATCAATAATGTCATATTTTTCAATCTTACCACTCTAGCTCACTCAAAAGTTATTAAATGCTCGGCAATTGCCGATTTGTTTGGATGGCCGAGTTTGCGCACTCGACAGTGTTCTGAGATCCTTTTGGGAATGGTCTATATTCTTTTCTTCTCTTCCTGTATCTTATATTATGTTCTGTTATGTTATTACAAATATTACAACATGCTTCTTTTTTTTTTCTTCTCTTTTTGGATTTTATGTAATGCTTTATGTTCTATTTCCCTTATTTTTTCTTTATTATTTAGCATCTCTATGAAGTGATAACTGATAACAAAACCAAAAACAATGCATCCTTGTGAGCATTTTTACCTAGATTATTAACACTTAGGCACTACCCAATGTTAGTTTTATAAATATGATAATGTCAATACTCTGTAAATGTTCCAAAACAATAAATAAATGCATCTTGTCACATCCCGGGCAGCTGCGTTAATAAACTCCATCGGTCTCAAGAAACTTGGCTTTTGCAGACCCTAGAAGGTCTTGGATTTTAGCCGTTGTTCGAAGACGAATAATATTTATGATTATTATTTTTGGTAGAAAGAACTCATCCTCCTTGGTCATTCAATTCTAGATTATGAAAATATATTCTATCTAAAACAACCCTATTTGTATTGTGTTTAATAATAAAGAGTTAATGCTTACATCTTTGTCAGAATACAGCAGAACATGGACGCCTGCGATAGGGCGGCCATCCGAAGTGACTTTCCCCCGGACATCGTACCCCTTGACTGCCAGGGAACCTACTTTCAATGCGGTGTTGCCACCTACAACCTGCACCAGTGTGGTGAAGGGGTCTAGCTTCCATCTAAAATAATAAACACAAATGTTGATTTAGTGTGGGGGCAAAATTATTATACATAGTTTGGCATTTAATTGTAGATATTTGTTATTTTGAACCTACAAAATGTCATTAATATGGCAACACCAAGCTACTCACTTAGTCTTTAAAATGTGTTCTTCACATTCAAATGTTTTCCCACATTCACATTTGACAGTTTGTTCTAAAGAAACCACGAAAAACATCATAATTAATTTTGTTTTACTTTTTTATTTATCTAACATCTAATTGTTATTTTGATACAAAAATATACGAAAAAATCACCATTCACGTAATTATTTTCCTTGCAAAGTGTTAAATAATGAAAGAAGTTTAAACATAAAATTGATGATCTAGAATCATCTGGTTTCGGAACATATATTACTAATTTCTGAACACCGTTTCGTTAAATTAAAAAATATATACTTGAACCATTAAGGCGGAATCATATTATTGTATCATGGTGTGTCATGACGCGTCAGAATAGTATCGTAACCATACAAAATGTATGGTTAGATTCACATTACTATGGTGGGACACGCTGCATCGTGTCGGCGATCGCTCGACTCCGATCATCTTCAGAGCGGTGGTGGGGGTTATGGCGCGTCATAACATACCACACTAATATTTTCCTACCGAGCGCACAGCATCGCAGCATACAGCAAGCCATTCATTTGTCCCTAGGTATCAGTTGACGAAATTTCGTATGCATTTTTTTTATACCATTTTCAATCATATAATGTATTTCCTGAAACTGTATTTTGGTCACTCTGAAATAAAAATATGGAAACTTTCCTCATCTTTCTCTAGCTCTTTCGCTTAACTAGGCAATGGAATTCACCCTTACTTCCTCCCAATCTATTAACTGGATGAACCCAATATCTTTTCATTTTTAAATAGTTTCAACATAAGTTTCACATTTCGCCCTTGAGGTGATTTTCTCACGAAAACGGCGCTATAGAAGTAATCCAATTATTATTATTATTATAAGCAAATCTAAGATTTTCTTCTAAATCATTATCCAAGGCAGATGAAAACATTGTAGACGTGTGTACAGTCCGTAAGACGCAGCTGACGCAGCTGTATTAACTAAATAATTATCCAAGGCAGATGAAAACATTGTAGACGTGTGTACAGTCCGTAAGACGCAGCTGTATTAACTAAATCATTATCCAAGGCAGATGAAAACATTGTAGACGTGTGTACAGTCCGTAAGACGCAGCTGTATTAACTAAATCATTATCCAAGGCAGATGAAAACATTGTAGACGTGTGTACAGTCCGTAAGACGCAGCTGTATTAACTAAATCATTATCCAAGGCAGATGAAAACATTGTAGACGTGTGTACAGTCCGTAAGACGCAGCTGTATTAACTAAAAAAAAAAAAACAAAACAAAACGTGCCCTGATATGTTAGAATAGTGTGCACACTCGCCGACACATCTGAACGCGTCGCGACACGCTAGAACACAACAGTATGATTCCACCTTTATGGTTTTTTTTTCAATTACAATCATTTTCCTATGAGCCATCTGGTTGATAACATTTTGAACTATCGCAGCGCCCTCATTTTTTGTCTACTATTAAAAGTCAGACTGCAAATTTGATTAAAGATCTCATTAAATAATAATAGGTGTTTAAACAGAATACAAGATGTATTTCGATGCATAGAATAATTACTGAGCGCAATATTAATTGAACGTTGAGTAACTATAGTGCATAAGGCGCAGAACCTGTTTTTTGAAGCAAAACTTTATTAAAAATACCCGAAAACAGTAGTCTTATATAAAACTTTATTTCAAATGGGGAAAAGTACAATATACTCGTACACACATATTCACAATATCGGTATCTTTATCCAAATGTCAGTGTTATCTTTCGTTTTATTGATAGTTATCCATATAGATGGAAAGGGGTGGTCGTCTAACTAATTAACCATCACACCGTTTCTCCGCAGAGGGGTTGGCAGAGAGGACAGACCGCCGAACAACTCGATCTTGGCATACACTTCTTGCTTCATTCACATTCATACATTTTCTTCTGTTATTCTGACTTCTGAAATGACCCGACTCAAGTATTTGATTCACTTGATCGTGCCATGTCTTCCTAGGGTATCCCTGATTTCTTCTTCCATTCACATTTGTGTTATATATTCTCCTTACACTCCTATCTTCCTTCATTCGCTCTACACGCCCAAACCATCTAAGCACCCCTTTCTTAATCTTACTCATAACACTTACATCAGACTCGCAATCGTTGCGAATCTCGACATTTTTACATAGTTTTACTGTACATTCGCCTTATAGATCTCATTTCTACAGAATTCAGTCTACTTTCATCCTTCCTCTGCGCCAGTTCCATGCCTCACTGCCATAGATCAAGGTTCCCTGCCATACATCAGGGTTGGTATCAGCACTCCATTTTGGACTGCTAGTTTCGCTTTTTTAGATACATTTTTTAGCGCCAACTGCGTTCAGTCCTCCGTTAATGGAGTTTCCTGCATTCACCCTTCTTTCAATATCCCTATCAGTCTTTCCATCTCCAATATATTAATTAGTCTTTCCATATCTAGTAAACATACTTCCCAAATATACAAACTCATCGGCCTGCTCCAAATATTCGCCATTCACATTTGCGTTATATATTCTCCTTACACTATCTCCTTTGATAGTTATTCGTATAAATGGAAAGGAGTGGTCGTCTTTTTATATTTACCGAACTTTGTACTTACTTGCTGTGGTAGGCTTTCACTGTGTACTTTCCAGGAATCACAGGAGTGAAGTGGAAATCTCCAGAGACTTTAGTCTTAGTCTCCCTGACTTCACCCTTCTCTCCGATGAGCTGAACAGAAACTCCCGTAGGTCCAACGACATCCCCAGCGGTCACTACTCTGCCGGTTATTCCAAATCCAGTAAATTCAAAGTTCACATCTTGTCCAAGAGAACAGGGGTCGGATTCTCCATCTACATTCAGAGATATTTCCGCTGGTTCTATGCTCCAGCCCGCCGGAGGATCGATCTTCAGTATGTATTCACCGGGCTCGTACAGAGGTAAAAAGTAATATCCATTATTAGGAGCACACTCCGTCTTTTCCTTCAAACTACCCTGTTTTGTAAACCTGTAAAAAATTGTTATCTTTCATTAACAATTCGCGACATTGAAGAAGACCTACAAGATGATCTGTCATATATAAATTATAACCTTAAAATATGTTGTAATGTCAGTATACTCACAATTTGACTTGTACTTTTGAAAAGTCTAAATTAACGTGACTTTTTATAAAGCCTCCGCATCCTAAAATATCATTTGCGAGAGAATTTGGTAGAATATTTAACAAACAAAGCAAAGAAATTACTTTACACGACCACTTGACGGACGCCATTTTCAAAGTAATAGACAAAAAAGAGACAAAAAATTTACAGCAGAGTGTGCACTACATAAAGATAGATATACCCACCGGCATAGATAAAAAGATAAAAAGTGCGAAGATATCAATCTAGTGAATGGTGTATCTATGGTGAGCACTGAGCACAGCAGGCCAGTAGTGTAGGATATAGTAGAACAGAAAAATTATTGCCGGATTGGTATCGGAATTCAGAATATGGCATCAATGGAACCATAAAAAATATATACATAACTGTCCAATATTGAAATATTCATACGAATAAATATTCACAATAATACCAAACAGCCATGCGCGTGTACAAGTATCGAATTAGTCAACCAGTACGTGTATCTAGGTGTTACGGTGGATTGTATCATGAAATGGGACGTACAAATTTCCAACCTCTGTAAGCGACTTCGAGCCATTATAGGAAGACTCCATAAGGTAAAATTAAATGTGCCTATAAAAACTATGAAACTAATTTATTTGTCTCTAGCAGAATCGACTATAAGATATGGTATAACTTCTTGGGGACACTCCTGTAAGACCATCATAAAACATTTACAGCTGATTCAAAATGCCATTGTAAAATTGTTATTAACTAAAACAGTTTTTAAGCAAAGGCGAGACATTGATATAATGTACAAATGAATTAATGTATTGCCTGTTCGTGGTCTTTTGTGGCATAAAATTCTACTGCAACATATATCTGAAAGTCCGTATAAGGCAATGGTGGATCATGTACACAATACACGTTTCACACGAAATATAGGAATGATAGTGCCAATATTTCAAAATAAATATGGTCAACGAACCCTTGAATACATTGTACCATTTATATTTAACAAATTGCCGTACAAATTTAAAAACAATTGTCCTATGATGAAATTCTCACTGATGTTAAAGTGTTGGCTTTTGGAAAGTAACCTTGTGTATTGATGGTAACAAACCTGTACTACTGTTTTATGTATATACATATTTTTTTTAAAGAATTTATTTCTCCTTTATTTAATAATACTTACAGATGCTTTGATATTTACGTAATATTTATATTTTTGTAATATTAATGTTTTTATAATGTTGATATTTTTATTATATTGATATTCGTATTTTTATAATATTGATATTTTATAATGTTGATGTTTAAAATGTTGATATTTTTTAAAATATTGATGTTTTTATAATATTGATATTTTTATAATATTGCTATTTTTATAATATTGGTACTTTTATAATTTTGATATTTTTTATGATATTGACATTTTTATAATATTACTTAAATCGGTGATATAAAATTGGACTCTAGTATCTCAATAACAAAACTGTAATGCTTTTTCCATTATTTTTTCTTTTTAATTTTTTTTCAACTTATGTACATTGATCACAACATGCATGCGCCTAAATATAATAATTTTGCCCTACATTTGTATGATGATTGTAATTTATTGTTGTATTATATTATATTGTTGAAATAAACTCCTGCTGACAAGCTACTTGCAGTGGCTTAGCGGGTATAAGTTCCCACTGTATATAATTAATATTATACAATAAAAAAAATTAATAAAAAAATACCCTGAATTTTTCAATCCTAAAATTAAAAAAATATTTATCAAATAATAGACTTATTCCTGACCACACATTCATAGGAAATGATTTTTATGGCGTTACGTGGTCCTATTCATGATTAATGGTCAGCACCCAAAAATACGCACTCTGCAGGTTGCTAACTCAAGAAATACAACAAATGACTTGTCTTTTAATTCTATAAGGATAATTAGTAAAATGTATAAGGTTTCAGTAGATAATAATCCTCAAACTGTTATCTTTTAATTTCTATATGAAATACGTAGGGGAATTTTAGGTAAAACTTTCAAAATTGCTTTCACAGGTTTTCAAACTATACCTGTTTTCAAACATTTTATAACGTATTTCACAGAATTTAAGGATTACAATTTAAACCTTATACATTTTCCTAACTACCCGTATAGAATTTACAGATTAGTCATTTGCGGTAATGCTTGAATTGGCATCCTACAAACTGATATTTATGACGAGACTTTGTTAAAATAACTTAGTTCATATTTACAAATTTTCACATACATATTTACATATACCAACATATTTTGTTTGGAAGTCTTAGATAATAAATTCTGATAACAAACTTGACACACAAGTCCGTTTGCATAATAAAATAATTCAATTAAATATTTCATTAAAAATATAATGCAACAAACTTATGAACGGTATTTCAGCTGTTGCCTTTTAAGTTCGGCTTGAGAGATATCAGATATTTATGTTCGTTACGTTACTATCGGGTAGGATTCCTGGGAAGCTTAACCTCGGAAACAAGTTGAATACCGACCCTTCTTCCTCCGTGAAAATGGGGCAACCTGGAACACTTGAATGTGGATCACGGCAACCGATTTTAAAACACCTGATTTTAGCATGTGGTTCCAACCACGGCCTACAGATGGCAGTGCGCGAGGAAACAGCTCCTGACGCTCACTTCACGATTCACGACACGCCAGTCTTCTTCTGACGTTTCTGCGTTCTAGAGGGAGTTGTTCGAGGAATTCACTGCTACGTGCGTGTTGTGCGATCGTATTTTAATTCAGTGCCGGTAGTGGCTGATTTTCTGGAGAAAGTATCAATAATCTACCAAACATGGCTGGTAAGTTAAATAAATTTAAACCGACGTTATTTACAACTCACATATTTTAGTAAAAAACAACTTGCTATATTTACGATTTAACGAGAAAGCCCAATAAAGAATGTCAACAGCGCGATATCATATGAGCAAGATCTGCCTATCAATAATATTTTAGATTTAGAAATTTTGTGATAATATTAAATGCTTTCAGATAAAATTCATTCAAAATTTATTTATTTTCTAACTTTTATTTGAAAAAATACGCTACCATGATTTTTAATCGAAATGTGACAATAATACACAAGTTAATATATTTTTAATGTATGTAAATTGATATGACAATCGTTCAAGCTATTTTTTTCTGAATTAAACTGGCGTGTATTTCGCTACAGATTCAGTTGTTGTATTCAGAAAATATTGTGATTAATTTGGCACATTGAATTGAAAAGTTCTCACTGCTTTCTTCGTGGATTATTTGCGGCAGGCATGGCGCGGTCGATTTTCCGACTATTTTTTTGTTCTTTGGGCGGACGTCGGAAATAGATGAGGAAAGCGTGGATGATACAAAAATCTCCGTCCAGTGGTGAAGTCTATTTATGTTCCTGACGAAGGTTCGAGACGACGGAACGATCTCTTCAAATCTCGAATTGTCGACACTGTCGGTGCCATCCATCGCCAACCGTTTTATCGACCATTTCCCAAAATTATTTCAAGAGCACAGGCTAACCGCTAACCTATTGACCTACAAGAGATTTGTTATTGTGTAACAGCATGTGGTACGTCTATGGAAGTAGGTGCTGATAAGATTTTGCGCATGCGCCACTTCATGCAAAATTTGAACCTGAATGGAACGCGTGAAAACTAAAAAATACATATATTATACATTTTAATATATTTCATGGCACATACGACCGGCCCTACCCAAACTTTCAAAAACATAGGTACAATATACGAATGTACGTAGGCACTTATGGCACAACATTCTGCACATATTCCAAATTCTGGGTGCATTCCTGTTAGATATTAATCTAGAATGAAAAGTTGATTACGCGAATTATGTAAAAATCGCCAACATTTCTACATTAGAAGAAAATCATTACAACGAATATAGTTTTATATGAATACCGCATAAGAGTCCCAACTGCCCCCAGCTGTCCGAAGCCGGTGGGACCATGACATCCACAATATTGGGGTAGGTACCTATCTTGCGAGGCTGTAGAGATTGGCAAGGGGAGGAGGAAGGTTGGGAAGTACTCGGCTATCCAGATCTGGTCACTAAACGCCAATTCAACGTTCGATTCTGAATGGTGGTCCTTTCACCAGGGCCCTATATGTAGGTACACAAAAGTAATTGTTAATTTCCTGTCATTAAAATGTATGAAAGAAAGTATTTTCAAAATCATTTTTTATTTTGATCGCCAAAATACAACATTCTTCCTATTAAACTCGAAACGATGCCAGAAATTCTTCGTCGACGATTCGGATATATCTTTAAATAACTTCCAGTTTTATCAACGCAATTGTCATAGATATTTTCGTATTCAAAATGTGTTATTATTAACTCACCTAAAAAAATAATTAGGTATTAAAATTTTTTCAAACTTTTAATACTGAACATTTTAAGTCTGATTTAAAAAAATATATATATATTGAGTAATGTGAAATTGTATTTTTTAATTTATTTATTTAAATGGTAACACCAATACGTTTGAAAGGGAAAATGTTAATGGAGGATAATGGTCTGTACCCAATGTACACACTTTTTAGTCTGCTAACGCAAGAAATACTACGAATGATTCATATATAAATTCTATATGAAATACGTAGGTACTGGAATTTTAGATAAAATGTTAAAAATTGCCTACACTGGTTTTAAAAACTGCCCATATTTTCACACATTTTGGTATGTATTTCATAGAATTTAAAAGATTACCGTTTGAGAATATATGTATTTTGAAATCCTACACGCTTTCATAAGTGCCCGAATAGAATTTACATATAAATCGTTTGTAGTATAGCTTGAGTTAGCAAACTACGAAGTGTTGTTTAGGGGCATTTTTGAGAACTAGCCCTTAAACATAACCTCGCATTTGAATCTGCTATAATTTGTTCTGAAATCGATGTTGCCATAGTAATGTAATTTTTTGTTCCCTTTTTTTTTTAAATGTTTAGACCTTGATTGGGTACCTACGTTATACAATATACGTACATTTATTATTTTCGTTGTTTTTGTTTTTGAAAAAATATATATTTCCTCTTTTTTTTTTGTAGAATTACCCGAAATTTTATTAGAAAACCGTCGTTGAAAGATTTATTTTTTATAGCTTCCTGTACGAAATTTGTGTTTTTGGGCTAAGCAAATTAACGTAATTAGCGTGAATTTTAGACAAGGATATTGATGAGTGTCGTCGAGCCAAGGCCGCTTCTAAATCAGTCCCATATTAAAATATTATTGCCTGGAGGAAGTTCTGGCATTATTTTGTCGTATTAATTTCTGAAAATATGCCAAAAGTAATTCCGCCGAAGAATTATGCTACTTTCAAAAGTGTATCTCAATCATGGTTTAAATACTATTTGCTTTTGATCAAAAGTAATTTGTCAAGTTAAATTTGTGTGTGTTTTTTTTATATATTTACTTTGACAAAATTAGGAAGCACTGTATAAAATTAATCCCCTGAACTAAAAATCAATATACACATAACTGTTTATTTATTTGTTTACGGTCAATGACAATTTAGCAAATACGAGTATAATATAATATGCCAGCATATCGTATTATGCACAAACCATTATTCTAGGAATAAATTAAATGCAGTTATTATACAGCAAAGATCATTCAGATAGGAACTTACAAGGCAAATTAGGAAAAAAAATAATAATAATAATTGGATGATTTGTATAGCGCCGTTTTTGTGAAAAATCACCTCAAGGGCGCTTTACAAATATTACTTCCTATTCTTTATATAATTATGTACAGATACAGAAAAACACACTTACCTGGCAGGTCGCTTCAGATTAACACAGTTTTATTAGAAAATTTAAGCTTAGAGATGATATGATTTTTACAGGTGCTATTTTATCCTCCTTTTCTATTGATGTTACATTTATTAGAAGGTTGGTGGCACAAGAAGAGTTGGTATTTATTTGAAATACTTATTATTTTTAGGACAGGAGAATATTTAGAAAATGTTAACTCTTTTTTTTTTTACATATTTAGTTATTTACAGTTTTGCGGGCTGTGGATGCATTTGCGCACCGGTGCGTGATTTAAACAAAAAAATATGATTAAAGTCCTTCACATATTTCACAAAATAACAAACTAACTAACAACCATCACGCCGTTTCCCCGCAGGGGAAGTCAGAGAGGACGAACGGCCAAACAACTCGATCTTGGCATACAATTCTTGCTTCATTCACATTCATATATCGCCTCATACATTCTCTTCTGTTATTCCGACTTCTGACATGGCCCGACTCAAGTATTTTATTCACTTGATCGTGCCATTTCTTCCTCGGGCTTCTTCCATTTACATTCGCGTCATATATTCTCCTTTCACTCCTTTCTTCGTTCATTCGCTCTACATGCCCAAACCATCTAAGCGTCCCTTTATTAATCTTACTCGTTACGCTTACATCAGTATTGCATTCTTTACGAATTTCAACATAATATGTTTCAATATATTGGTTTTTACTTGACCCAGGGACATATCGATAGCTTAGAGTTAAATATATTGGTTTTTACTTGACCCAGGGACATATCGATAGCTTAGAGTTAAATATATTGGTTTTTACTTGACCCAGGGACATATCGATAGCTTAGAGTTAAATATATTGGATTTTACTTGACTCAGGGACATATCGATAGCTTAGAGTTAAATATATTGGTTTTTACTTAACCCAGGGACATATCGATAGCTTAGAGTTAAATATATTGGTTTTTACTTGACCCAGGGACATATCGATAGCTTGAAGTTAAATATATTGGTTTTTTCTTGACCCAGGGACATATAGATAGCTTAGAGTTAAATATATTGGTTTTTACTTGACCCAGGGACATATCGATAGCTTAGAGTTAAATATATTGGTTTTTACTTGACCCAGGGACATATCGATAGCTTAGAGTTAAATATATTGGATTTTACTTGACCCAGGGACATATCGATAGCTTAGAGTTAAATATATTGGTTTTGCATTTCTGACCTAGGACATACGATAGCTTGTTAAATAATATATTGGTTTTTACTAACCTAGGACATAATGATAGCTTGAGTTAAATATATTGGTTTTTACTTAATCTTATTACACGATAGCTTAGAGTTAAATATATTGGTTTTTACTTGACCCAGGGACATATCGATAGCTTAGAGTTAAATATATTGGTTTTTACTTAACCCAGGGACATATCGATAGCTTAGAGTTAAATATATTGGTTTTTACTTGACCCAGGGACATATCGATAGCTTAGAGTTAAATACGAGTATATTGGTTTTTACTTGACCTAGGGACATATTGATAGCTTAGAGTTAAAATGTTGTAACTACAGATAGGAAATTGCTAAAAATATTTTTTTTTTTTGAAAATTGCAAAGTTTAACGAAGTGTTCATTATATTTGAGGCAATATTTTTCTTAAATGACTAGCTGATTACCCGGCCTTGCTAGGGATTTTTTGTTGTTGTTTATTTATGTTATGAAGTTGTGAATTCTTGCTTGTCGTTTGGGTGCCATAATTGATTTGACAGCGAAAGTAATGCCTTTTGACGACTATTACTATCTTTAAACAAAGAAACATTAATTTGAAAATTTTATTTCAATCAAAACATTTTTTTTTTCAAATCATATCTAAATAATGAGCAGGTACCTACTTGTGTTTTCCGTTTTGAAAATATTCTGCCCAAACAAATCTTATTTTGAATATGTAATCTGTGGCTAACCAGAGTGGTATCTATGAGCTAACCTCAATACAACATGGCGGGTTCAATGTTTTTCATACTAATTGTAAAACGCTATAGCAATAGTTTTACATATTGAATTTCATTTTTCCGATGTTTTTTGTCCGATTGACAGCTAATTTAATACTAGTCTGTCAAAACAAAACAGTTTTTCGATTGTCGTATCGAATGGCGAAGAGAAATATCTAGATCTCGTATTACATACAGATTCTTCAGCGACCTTCAATTCATTATCTCTTGAAGATAGCCTTCTGACTTTCGACTTTGTTTGCTATGAATTTTTTTTTGTTTCATTTAAATTCGGGTCGGAATAAATGCAAAATGCATAAATTGCTGTATTTAATGCATTTAGTAAGAAATCGACGGCCTATATAGTAGGAGTTTATGCATTTGACTTCGGAAAGTTCCGGGTTATTTATTTATTTCAATGGAATGTGCTCCGAAGAACTAGCACCATTGATCTCTTCTTCACCGGTTCACAGCCGGGAGACATGTCAAACTCGTGCCCGACATTATAATAATAATAATAATAATAAATGTTTATTCCGGTATGTGGGGAGGTTAGTGCAGTCCCACACATTCCATATAAAATATACATGCAATAGTTATAAAAAATATACAAAATATGTACAAGAGTTTGAAAAAAATAAAAATAAAAATAAAAAGTTAAATAATTATAAGACAGTAGTATAAGGTGATACATCACACATAAAACAAAAATAAAAATAAATAAATAAATAAGAATTTAACTAAATAAGATTAGAATAACTCCTTAAGGGTGCTGCGGCATTTATATTGTGAGGGGCCAATATATTTGTCCAGTATGCGTCGATGCTGGAGGCTGGACTGAGGCGGGCTTCCATGATGAGGATATTCCTGGAGCTGTTTATTCTTTCCCTCATTCCAGCCACCTTGGATCTTATAAGGGCTGCAAAACCGACACGTACACCGATTAGTACACGGTTGACATTTTCATGGGAACGACTAGTTCATAAGCTCAACAGCTCGGCTGTGAGATAACTTGCTGTATTTTTGTGTCTCCCTCTTGCCTTCACTCATTCTTCTCATTAAAAATACCATCCACCCCCAAAGCTGACATTTGACGTTTAAGGGGGTTTCCTCATAGGCATTTCCCTCATAGTTACCCTCAGGGCATCCTGTGTGAAAGGGTTAATATGAAATATATGTATATAGTATATTAGTGTACATTTTTTCATTATTTTTATGTAATTTTTTTTCCCCTCGAATGTTTTTCCACTTTTTGTCTCTTCGGGCCTTCATTAACAAACCCCTTCCCGCAATGCTGCAATGTTTTGTCTAAAGTACGTCTGTGCAGTGAACTCCTATAAAAATAAAAAATAAAATAATACAAATATGTATCATAATTTTACCACACTTTAAACAGCGCGCCATTCAAATTCGTCCAGCCGTCCGTGTAGGCAATACTACCCAAAAGCGAGTCCGAAATGAATTCCATACGTGCGTTACGAATTCAGCGTGGGTTCACTGTACTAATGAATTGTTCATACATTGTCATTCTCGTGGAACGTCGGCGGGAAACTGCCGAGCGTTCAATCCTTCGTAATCTACAGGGTGACCCGACCGTCTGCGCAGCTTTGTGAAGATTTGCAACAACAAATTTGTACGGAATGATGTTTCACAAGAATCAATAGATTAATAATTTTTTCTGTGATAATCGTGTTTTAAGTTGTTAAAAAAATTAATTACACACTGAAGATGATACTTTATTTATATAAAAAAAAAATTATAATATGCAAATATTTTTTAATTATTTTTACTAATCTAAAAGCGTTTTTCTCTTTAAAAAATTATTTTAGTCCCAACTGGAAATATTTACCCATATTTCTACTTCCTTCATATTTTTCTGTTTTTTCATAGTCAATGGGACTTATTTTCAGGACAGGTATTTATTTCAGTTGCTTTTAAAGCTTGGAAACCTACCCAATTTGACGAACGTATATATCTCTCAAGCCGAACTTAAAATGCAACTGAAATACCGGGCCTTAGTTATTTTCTATCGTGGCTAACCTCTAGAATGTTTTTGTGGCGCCTCGTTTTCTTGGCACTTCTTGGCACGGGTTCGGGTTGTTTAGCTAGGGCGGCCCTCTCGGCGGCAGACTCTCCTCTGCTCTAATAAAACCAGTTCCACATTCCCCGTCGATTCATCCATTGATTTCTTTTTGCGATCGTAAAGGGGGCGCTGACTTCAAAAACGCGAATATGCATTCAAATGTTAGCAGTATCAAATATTTTTTACGGTATCAAATTGCAACCGATAATGCCATACATAACAAATATGCTGTATTGATTACACGAAATAATACGTAAAAAAATCCATTCACGTAGATTAAATAAAAACAATGAAATGTACATATATTTTGATGGGATAAGCTGTATATTGAGATTGAAAAATTAAAATTATATGATAATGTTTTTTTTTTTTCAATTCACATTTTATGTCGATTTGTTAATGCAAATACCGCACAAGAGTCCCAACTGGCCGGATCCAGTTGGTCTATAGCATCCCCAATGGGGTCTTTTCACGAACTATGAATACCGTTAAAAATGGGTGAAAGATTTAATGTTTTTTTTCCCTGATTCTGATCGTCGCACTAAAATTTAAATATTTTCATTCATAATTAATTATTGATTTAAAAACGATCTGAAACCGCACATTCTGAAACGATTCGAACTGGCTAAAACGCAATTATGGTGTGGATGTCGCCAATGCCTGGTAAGACGGCTGTCACTACCATTAGTCGGCGTGACGTCAACAACGCCATATTCACGAACAAAAACGAACATGTCGTTTTGGCGGCGATTGTATTTTTAAACATAAAAATAAAATAAAAATGTATTTTTTTATAATCTATTGGAGTATGTTGTGAGGCTAACAGGAGTGTGGAAGGGAAGGAGACGGGAAAGAGGAATGTTGGGAAGCACCCGGAGTATGTCCAATCTATTGGAGTATGTTGTGAGGCTAACAGGAGTGTGGAAGGGAAGGAGACGGGAAAGAGGAATGTTGGGAAGCACCCGGCTATTCAGATCTTATCACCAAAATCATGCCTGTACCTTCCACGATAATATTTGATTTCCCCAAGATTTGAGGAGGAATCCGATTATAATATTATGGTGTGCACCGCAAGACGTAAAATCCGGAATATGTTTTTTTGTATGCTACCAGAGAACAGCGATAGTTCTAGGAGAAATATAGCCAGTGTCCAGTTCAGACGCATTTAGTGCATAGCCCATTATATTAATCCCCGTAATAGATAAATCTAAAAACCCACGTTATCTGTTTTATAAGTAAACCGACATTTTTTATTGGTGCGACGGAATAATATCAGCCGCTCTCAAAACGTCTGGTTCACCACGCATCTAATTTTAAGCGTGTCGTCTCCAAGTGTTATTTTAATCATACATAATATAATTATATTATATTTGAAGACTGGTGGCGTCGGAAATCAGTCCCTTCGTCAGCTTCGTGCACTTCTTGTTTGGCCAAGACGGAAATACGCCACAACCAACAAAAATAACAAAATAAACAACACGTGGAGACGTCGATAGCTCCGTACAGACAGTCCACACAACGCACGACACGTTCCCAACTAGCAAATAAACAATTAAGTCGTCAAACGTTTTTCGATACACTAGAAACGGTCTCCGTGGTTGAGTGCTTACGATCCTTGGCTATGAGTCCGGAGGTCGCGGGTTCAAATCCCGGCGTGCGCAAGTAAATTTTATTTGATGAAATTGTTTTATCTCACAATTTATTAATTTATAAATAATATGTACTATATTTGCGGCGGCACCTTCCAGAGTGGTAGATACTATCAGTATCGCCCTGGTGAAAGACCACCATTCAGAATCGAAACGTTAGTTGAAATGGCTTTAGCCGTGTTTGGTGACCAGATCTGAATAGCCATGTACTAGTCCACCTGACTTCTTCCCCTCTTCAATACCTTCAGTCTCACAAGATACCCCGATTGGGAATGCCATAGCCTCACTGGCTCCAGACGGTTGGGAGCAGTTGGGACTCTTGTGTGGTACTCGAATAAAAAAAAATTAAAAATTGTGACAATAATTTATTCAACTATTGTTCAACTATTGCTTGATGCTTGTTCATTCTTGTCAAGTTTATTCATCGCACGTCTCTCGGAGTCTGGACGAAGCTGATGACACGTGAACACTGAATTCTCACAAAAAAATTACAAACTAGAGACAACATCTCGATGAATACATTGAATGATAAAATTATGTGATGGATCCAAAAATCGTATCAGAATCTAACGGGTATCATTTTCTTATTTTCCTTCATTATAATGAGATCCCTGAGGCGTATGTGTGTTAAACCATTTACGTCTTATAAAACCATGTTTGACCGTATTACGAATGAGAAGATTCGAATTAAAATGAACTGTTGACAAACTTATTAAATTAAGGGATGCCTCTGTGGTTTAGTCATGTAGAGCGGATGGACGGAGTAAGGAGTCTTTGGATTACATATGACGCGAAATGAATGGAATAAGAAGTTGGAAACGCTCCAGGTAGACATGGCACGATCAAGTGAATCACATACTTGAGTCTGTTCATTTTAAGAGTCGAAATAACAGAAAAGTATGTATAAATATGATGAAGCAATTTAGTGTGCACCGGGGCAGAACTGTATTACGTCTTATCTTCTATGGAAAAAATAGTGTTATGTTATTTGTATCATCTGGTTAGCAGTGGTGTGGATCGCTCTATAAACAAAGGTAGGCTGTGCGTAGTTTCTCAAATTTGAGATCGAATTGTACATTGAATATTTGAAGATAGTCATTTAATTATCATATTCCGCTGATTGTTACGGCCAACTGAATAAATTATTCAATTTATTTTTAATAACTTATTGAAGTTTATAGACCTCATTGTAATAGATAATATTAACATATCTCAAATCAAACACAAAACCGAAAAAACCACTGAAAATAGCGACTGATGCCTTTTTATTTTCTGTGGTTTTTTTCGGTTTCGTGTTTCATTTAGGTTGTGTTAATATTATTTTCTTCAATGATTGAAAAAAAAATTGGTACAAGTTCAAAGCCCAATGGTAAAATATCTCAACATTTAAAAGCATTAAGTGCTTAAAGTGTTTTTTTGTTTGTTTGTCTAAAATGTTTTAATCACCGCCATCTGTGAGCGCGTATCACATTTCATTTAACCTTGACAGAAATTTGTTGTAGTTTTCAAAATTAATTTTTATGGTTCGTTTTTCTTAGGGTAGGCACAGCTCTTCAGCCTTTATGGATTGCACGCCAATGCTGGTTAATATTCATAGTAAATGTAATAATGATACAAGTTTTTTTTTTGCTGGGACGTAAGTGGGATTGGCAATCCCACACACCCCATATGGTTATACATATTTTACATAAATAGAAGTTCAAACAAAATATATAAGATAAAACGCAATAAAAACCACGTTCTCAACAAATAAAACCCTGAATATCCCGATAACACCTCACACGGCATAAACACTAAGTATTACGCAATCAAACTTTATAATTGCATGCCCACCACTCTGAAACAACTGCTAGCTGTAAATATAATATCTACAAAAATCTCAAAAAATATATGACAGCCTGGATCAAAAAAAAAAGTATTCATGTTATTCAAAACATAATAAAACCAAACTAAACATAATCCCAATACATAAAATAATATGCTTACTTGATAGTCGCTTCTCTATTTTTCCATGCAATATACTCCACTATTATCACACTTAGTCGAAAGTATCTCATGTTTATTATTTTTTTTAAGAATTTACCTGCTGTAACCAAAACAATAACAAAAAATGTATTTCTCTTCGAATTTTATACCTAATTTATATTTACATAACTAAAACATTAAAACAAAACTAATCAATACACATCAATACTTGTACCACATTTAACACATCCACATTACACTCCACATTATAAAACACCATGCAAATCGCCTATTTTATACTTATATTATGAAAAATGGTACTGTATAATATATATAAATAAAAATAAATAAAGATAAAGTATATACTAAGATAGAAATAAAAAAATGTTAAAGTAGGTAGTAAAAAACATAGCAGTTATGTCGTTCTTGGTCCTGAGTGAGCTCGGACCCAGTGTTCACTGAGGATAGGCTGCGGTTACCACTGTGTTAACAATTAATTAGTTTTAAAGGTAATTATTGGGACCAGGGGCGCTATTACCGTTCTTTTTAAGGAAGATTCCTTAACTTTTTCCTTATGGTTAAAGACTTCTTACTTAACTGCGGTTCCGATTCTCTCGGATGACAGCTGTCGGCTGAATTCAGCGAGCGACATTCATCAAAAATGTCAATATTTGCGATGTTTTAACAAGAGAAAAACTCAATATTTACGATGTTTTAACAAGAGGAAAACTCAATATTTAGTATTTTACCAATTACGTTATTATTTACTTTAAACATAATTAGCTAGTAAACATTATTAAACATTATATAGATGTTGACATCTTTGACAATTCACGTTGAGTGCAAATTCAAATGTCACTTTTAGAACTAGAGACAAAAAAAGTCATTACTATCTAATTAGGTAGGTACCTTTTTATAAAACGTGATTCTTCGTTAAAAGACTTACTTATGGTATTTAAAATGAAATAAAAATGTTTTAAAATGAATTATAACATAATGTAAATTGTTTTTAAAAGTATTAGTTTAAAATCTTATGTCACTTGAAGATATTTCATCAAGTTGTGTTTTCAAATAATCTCTTGACAATCTATTTAGGATCTTTTTACTGTGTCTCACCGGAATTCCGCAGTTAATCAAGAAGTCTTTAACCCTAAGGAAAAACGTAAGGAATCTTCCTTAAAAAGAACGGGAATAGCGCACCTGGTCGTGGTTATTTGTTATCAGTGACTGCACTGCTAATGGCACGTGCCTATTTTTCGAGATGCATTGTAGATTGCAGCAATCAGATCGATTGAGTCAATTTCATCCAATCTGCATAATTAATGCTCTCGATTCCTTTGCCAATTCCTTATTGATTAGATTTCATAAAATGTGTCGTGACCTTGTTCAACACTCGCTAGAATTAAATCAATATCTCGCTCTACATTTTTACGTAATACCATGTAACACCATTTTATATATTCTGCCGCCAAATTTCGAGTTAAGGGGGAGAGGGACATCGGAGGGGGGTTATTTATTACTTCGAAATAATGATAATATTATTACGCAATACAATAAACATAATGTTTTTAAAGAGATAAATATTAATAAAATTAATAAGAATTACTTTGTTTAAAACCACTGAATTTAATATGTAATAGATAAGCAATATTATTATTATCGTTTGTCCTGACGGGGGGAGCTTTGTTTCTGAAACAAGTAGATATTTACATTATAAATACAGTGGTTTTAAACGAAGTAATTGTTATTAATTTAATAAATGTGACTCCACAAAGTGATTTAATATGTTTTAAAGAAATAAAAATATATATTTATTACATATTTTTAAAATTTACATAGGTTTAGGATTTATCAACATCAAATCAGATATATGACCTTTCTCTGACCGTCCGGCGTATATGTTGTACAAAATATTTTTTTAAAGTTGAGTATCCTCAAAAAATACCATGAAGGGTTTTCTTTAAAATGTGAAAAGAAATTGCTAAGCTTTTGACGGTCCTAAAACAAAGTTAGACAGTCAAAAGTGTTCTTACTATAAAATATTTTTCTGTATTAAATAAATAATAAAATAAGAAGATAATTGTCTAGTTTAATTTTTCAATAAACACTAACTTTAATATTCAATTTATTTTTTATAACTTGTTGAAGTTTGTAAACCTCATTGTAATATTTTAATCATTGAAGAAGATAATATTAACACATCCCAAATGAACCACGAAACCGAAAAAACAACACAAATTAAAAGACTCGAACCCAGGACCTCTACCTATCCGGGGTAATCGCTTAACCAACTTAACTAATGAGATCAGTATTAACGCCATTTACACCGATATCATACTTCAGGTTCAAGATTTGTTAATATTATCCTCCATTTTTATAAATACCATATTATTGGCTGCTATCCTTATGATGATTGCAAAGTTTCATCCAGAACTCAATTGTAATCTGGATAGAGTCTCGGATATACCTACCCGATTTTTGTTTATATGAGACATCTATTGACTTATTTTACAAGTCTGGAAAGAAATATATGTCTCATATAAACAAAACAGTAATAATGTTATTATTATTACCCATATCCGCCTTAAAATAAATCTCTTGCTTTAAAAATATATATCATGTTTTCAAGTTGATTTAACCGCCCGTCCTTTGGGTTATTATTCAAGAAGTAGGTAAAAAACATAGTTTTTTTTCATTAGATTTCGCAATAACAATAGGTGTGACTAGTGACGTAACTTTTATGGGAAAGACGAAAATACCCGAACACATCCGTTAGCTTCGGCTGACATCTAAAATACTAAACGAGATTACGCAAGAACAAACTTGACGTATACAAATGTTTTGTGGGTTTCAGGTATAGATTTTTTTTACCTGAACGTACGGGATGCGGCTTGTTGCGTTCGGGCGATAATATACCGGCCGCATCACGTACGTTCGTATGGGTAGGGCGGTTAAATATTAATAAAAAAACATATATAATAAATAATTGAATAGGATCAGAAAATGAATTTTGTCAACTATTTTCCGACTCGTGCATAAACTTTAGTCAATTCCTAGAAAAGGAAATGGGCAATAATGTCAATGATCCTTCATCGCTACTATATAGCTATGGATGACTGAGGGTATAGCTCCATGTCCCGTGGATAGAAGTGTGTAATACTATAATAGGACCAAGAAGTAAGCTGATCGGAGATCTGTGAGATCGAATGTCCCATCGCGCCATGCGGTGAGACTGGAGACTGCTATGTGGACCACCGCACACCGCAGGCGCCGGGGTAGGAAATAGGAAATTATCTATACAGTCTACATATTCCAAACCTCTCCGTGCCGCATCAAAACAAAACTAACTAATGTATCTACTCAAAAAATATTAATAAATTTAAAAAAAAATACTGTTTACACTATTATTGTATGATGTATTATGCTTGTAAAGGCCCTACAGCGTTTAAGAGGAACGGCTACGCGGCCTGTTTCATACAAACTTCATTTTGGATTTGAGGTCAAAATACTCACCTAAACCTAATGATCTTTTTTTCATAAAAAAGTATAGTAAATATCTACTACTGATTAGAAGTAATTTATTTATTTTTGTTTGAAATTATGAAGTATATGCCATGAAAAAAAATCGATTTTCATAATTTTAGAGGCAACGTACGTACTAGATATTTATTAAACCTTTAATTAAAAAAATATATATCATTCAGTTTGGATGGGTATTTGGCCTCAAATCCAAAATTAAGTTATGTATGAAATAGGCAGCGCAGCCGTTCCTCTTAATAAGTAAGCAAATTGTTTAAAGTTTCTTTTGGACATCCTTTTTATCTCGGAAGAAGAAATTGTAAATTGGCTACTTGACCTACTTAGTTAGTTTTTATATATTATACCAGTGGTTACGACAGTTTTATTTGCCAGTTCTTGCTTCTGTTTCTCCCACATTTACTTGTTTTCTTACAAGGCCCTTTAATTTATTGATCCTCCAATATGGTAGATACAAAGTTTTTACATGTTCTGGTGTGAAATTGTTTTGCAAACACATTTCGATGGACAGTTTATAATATTGCCCACCGAACCCGATGAACCATTTTATTTATTTATTTGAAACACACATTATTAAACAATAATATGTAAGAAAGCTTTGACTGACCAACTGGGAACAAATCCCCTTTTGGGACAGTCAAATTGACAAGTTTAGTTCATATTAAGTGCCATTATACAAAAATAAAAGGGAAAAAAGTTAGTATTGACATAGTATGGTAAGATAATATATTTAGAAAAGGGTGTAATAATTAAGTTTAAAGAGATGTGAAGAATAGTACAGAAAAAAAACATTTTAAATATATTTTATTCAGTAAGTACAGAAAGTAACTTTAGTGAAATGTTTATAACCAAATGTTTGTCCTTTTTCTTTTCCTTGGTTAGGCTTTTTAATCTAGTGAAGATATTTTCCCAAAGAGCACAAATAATGTAACATAAATTCAGTAAAGCAAATCGAACCTTGAGATTGTAATAGTAATAAGGCCAAAGCGCCACTAATGTATATGTTTGTAATTATAAAAAAAATAAATTAAGAATTAAATGTCAGTCAGCAAATGTTCGCTTTTGACTGTCCCTAAACCAAGAAGCCAATCATAGACCAATTTGCGCAGAACAGTTGCATTTTTTGATTTCCATGTATCGGGTATGATGTTGAACATTTTTAATCTTAAGTTTGAAAATTATCTTTGAGCCAGGTATGTCATGGTGTGGTAATTTGCCACAATGGACAATACGACAATATCGGAAAAAAAGGTTTGTTAGTACAAGATTTTGCAACTTTTTTTTTCGGTCTGATACTTTATTTTTTTCTAGGCTTATAAAAAGACTCGCCAAAAAAAGCCAGTTTTAACGAAAGGCCAAGGTGTTTTCTACTTGCAGTATTTAATTAAATCATCTATGACATTTCTAGGACATCAAATTTTCAAACCAAAACACATGCTTTTGCATTACTTCCCATTCATACCCTTAGGTATGATCTTTATGATTCCTTTTTAAATTGTATTTATATTGTGTATGTATTTAGAAGTCCCATCCCATAATTTCATATTCGATTCGAGATTGATCGTTTATTATTACTTGTTCGGGGGGTTTCATCCGTGCCTACTCCAAAACTTCACAAATTTCAGTCAAGCCCGCATATTGTCCGATCTCGCGACTATATGGGGGCATAATAAAAACTTTTTAATCATCGAATAATGTTTCGAATTTACCCCTCTGATACTTCCTTGATATTGTAAAATGCCATTGTGATTCTAAATGCCTACCGCCATGATAATGCTGCGAGAAATTTCTTCCATTGAAAATGTTCGATATCCCCCATCGAAATCGAAACAATCAAAGAAACCTAACCAATGCAATGTCCAGATATGAAAACTTATAAATCTATTGAAATATTTCGATTTAGAATACATTTAATGAACGTTTAACATAAAAAAAATAAGAATTTTTATTTTTAAATAATTTGAAGTTTTAAAAATAACTATTAGTTATAAAAAAAATTGTGCTAGGTAATAATTACTGCGTGTTGCAAACCTTTCGCTCATCGGAGGCATTATCAAACTGTCGTGAAACCACTTACAGACGATCTATTTATATTATTTCTCATAGGTAATGATACTCTTAAAATGTTCTCATTTTTAATACCATTTTCGAGTAAATTGACAGTTAAAAAAACGAAATTGACGGTCAATGAACGAACAACTTTTAACGTGTTTTATATCTTTCGATTTTGTAAATAATCGAAATTTTCAGCATCCCTTGGAATAACAAGGTTCCATCTGACACGATATATGTTATACGATAATGAGCCTTATAGTTGCTATCCTTAGAGCACATTATCGCATGACATTGCTGTGTCAGATGGAGCCTTGTTATTCCAAGGGGTCGAACTGTAGATGTATCGCTATACTCGTACGTATTACCCAATTATTATTATTATTATATATATCAATATATTAAGGCAGTCCCTTATTTTTAAATGTATCGTCTGATTACCCAGGCTTGTAAATACTTCTATTTTTGATACTGACAATTCGCGGTGGAATTCCATTATAATGATTTCTTGAAAAGATTTTTAATCAGATTTTCGCCATAAGCAAACACATCGTGGATTGACACGATGAATTAAATGAAAATACACTTTGTTTGAATCTACTTTTATTTTTGTATAGTCGACTTGTTTCGACTCAACTGAATCAACTTCAGGACTTTTCTTTTCTGCAGGTGGAAAAAGGTTAAGTGAGTCTAAAGTCATGGTGTTGAAAAAAGAGAGTACGAAAACAGTGTGCAATATAGTTGTGAATGATGAATGCTTGGAGCAGGTCGATGAGTTTGTGTATTTGGGAAGTATGTTTACGAGAGATGGAAAGACTGATACGGATGTTGAAAGAAGGGTGAATGCAGGAAACTCCATTAACGGAGGACTGAACGCGGTTGGCGCTAACAAAAAGTTGTCCGAAGAAGCGAAACTAGCAGTCCACAATGGAGTGCTGATACCAACCCTGATGTATGGTAGTGAGGCATGGAATTGGCAGAGGAAGGATGAAAGTAAACTGAATGCCATAGAAATGAGATCTCTGACGCGAATGTGTGGTAAAACCATGTACGATCGTGTGATAAATATTTAGATTCGTAAATAATGCAAGGCTGATGTAAGCGTAATGAGTAAGATTAAGAAAGGGACGCTTAGATGGTTTAGGGATGTAGAGCGAATGAACGAATAAAGGAGTGTAAGGAGAATATATGACGCGAATGTGAATGGAAGAAGAAGCCGGGGACGCCCGAGGAAGACATGGCACGATCAAATGAATAAAATATTTGAGTCGGGCCATATCAGATGTCGTAATAATAGAAGATAATGTATGAGACGATGTATGAATATGAATGAAGCAAGAAGTGTATGCCAAGATCGAGTTGTTTGGCAGTCCGTCCTTTCTGCCTACCCTGCCTGGAAAAAAGCGTGATGATTAGTTAGTTAGTTAGTTGGAAAAAGGTTTAAAAAATCGTTTTAATAAATCAGGCTTTTAAAGTTATTAATAAATTGTGATTTATTATAATTAATTCTACGAGAAACTTTTTCAATCCCTTCTTCATTTCAAGACAAGCAGGCTAGCGTACTTTCTGGTAGAATTCTCTGCGCATCTTATGTAAGCTGACAGAGCTGACCGAGCTTATAACT
>JAHDVE020000539.1:0-34853 GCA_022606495.2 Halesus radiatus | reverse complement strand
CTGTAACAATAATTCTGGGACAAACTACCAAATGCATGCACCCATTTCTCGTCTACATATACTTGGAAATAAATTCACCTCTGCTATAGATATATTTAATATAAGTTTACCCATGTTTAAAAGATACCTGAACGATATTTTTATGTTGCAACAATTATAAGAGCATCGCACGGGAGCTATTGTTTAATTATTATTTTTTATATCCTCTTTTTACTTATCTACAATCCAAAATCTTGTTCCTCTTTTTTCTTTCTATGTATCATATACTATATTATATATTACGCAATTTCATACATTTTTACATCATCCGAAATATAAAAACACAATGATTTTTTTTTCACAATGTTCATGAACTCGTATTGTATTATATTATTTACCATGTAAATCAGAATATTACTTAAAAAAAATATATATATATATATTATCTACAAATTAAAAACCTTTCACTTTATAACTTCTCTGTGTCATGCACTTATACATGCATACATATCATAAATATGTTACACTTATATACCAACTATGTATCATGTTCTTTTTTTTGTTAACTTAAAGCTTTCTTTCCTTTCTATACACGAAATCATTTAAATGTTAAAATATGTAAAAGCCCATCGGGGCATTAATAAATGTACGTTTTCACACGGAGATCCGTCTGCGATCGGCCCGCCCGTATGAAATGCGGTATCTTTTCTCATCCAAATTAACGCAACGCTTTGGCCTATCTGCGAGAGATCAGCGGGCTATTTATAGTATGTCTCATTTTCTAATTATATGCGGTTAGGTTATTTGGTGTAAAGTGCACTTGAGGTGAACCATCACAAAAGCGCACCATAGAAATGAATTCTTATTTATTTTTTTTACATATTATTTAGGATTTGGATAGCACGGGAATGTGTGATCTGTTTAATATTTTACTTGAAGTGTCGGCTTTTTCTTGTTGTAGAAGTCCAACCTGCTGAAGCACGTGCTGGTGGCGCACACCGCCCCGCACGAGCGGCCCTTCGCCTGCTCGGTGTGCGCGTACCGGGGGCGCACCGCAGTGGACCTGCGCGCCCACCAGCGTCGCCACACCGGCGAGCGCCCCCACCAGTGCGAGCTGTGCAGCGCGCGCACTTCAACACGTAGCGCTCTCAAGCTGCACATGTAAGCCAGCAAGCACACTCGTATATATACTCGTCTAACGAGATACTGCAGAGCTACAGAAATGTTCCTGGAAGAACGAGTGCACTCTTTCAGGGCACTTCTCCGCCACCGCATGGGAAGCCTATGGTGCAGAGTACGCCAATCCAAGAATACCATCATTACTGCCACGGCTACATGGATGAAGTCTCCCTTGATGGCCCCTTGGAAACTATCAAAAATCCACCATAAAATTCTTAATTTTTCTTTTCTCTCTTAGTGAATGAACTTATTTTGCATATTTTACTTAGTAATGTTTTTGCATTGCACTGCCCCTGCATACCTTCTGGAATAAATAACTATTTTTATTATTATTCTTAGCACGGGCAGCCCTTCGCCCACTCTGTGGAGCCACACCTATTTACGTATTGTCTGTTGCAGGCGACGCCACGCGGGGGAACGGACGTACAGCTGCGAGCAGTGCGCGTACAGCTGCTACGAATCCGAGTCTCTGAAAGCCCACAAACGCATCCACACGGGGGAGCGGCCGTTCGCTTGTGACATGTGTGGCTACAGGTATATCAACAACTTAACAACCTTTTTTTGATTCCGCAAACTTTAATATTACAGTACCCACTGTAGAATTTGGCATTCATCTCTGGTCTGGATCCCCAAAATACCTGGAATAATACCTTTTGACTATGTGCAGACGCCAGCAGTCTGTTTGAAAGTTTTCCCTATCTTATCAAATAGATTTCAATCTTTGGAGCGCAGACGTCAGGTAGATATGCTGTCCTGTTTTTCAATAGAAGATGCTCTCCGGAACTTGCATCATTGATTCCTCCGGCAATAGCGCACATAGTGAACAAACCACTTCTACGACTCGTTCTTGTGTTCAACAGCTCGGCTTTTGAATGATCTGCCGGCCTCTTTGTTTCCTCCTTTCCGCAACATGGGTCTCTCCAAGACCCAGCTCACTACTTCCTTTCCTAAAATAGATCCTACACACAGCTTCTCCAAGGATGGCATAGACCCGAAGAGAAATTATTTCCCTCAAAGACTCCCGCATGGAGTTAACATTTGAAAAGAAAAGACAGCCCATTCAGCATACATGTCAAGAGACTGCCGTGCTGCGTCATTATCTATAATATTTAGTGTAATTTCAGGGCCAGGACGACCAGTCGGCTCCGCAACCACAAGATGTCGCACTCCAACACCCTCAAGTACTCGTGCCAGCACTGTCCCTACCGCGCCAACTACCGCTCCAACCTCATCAAGCACCTGGAGAAGAACTGCGGCGTGGGCAAGAGGAAGTACAGGTGAATATTTGGCTTCCGAGGATTTGTAGCACTGTTATATATCAATGATATTTTAGAATTTAGTTGGTGTCTTTGTTTTTACAGGATATTCCCGCATTTCTCCACGTTTAAGTTTACTGGGATTCCCCGGGCAGCCTCATATCGCGTTACTATTTATTTATCAATGAAGGTGTTTTTCAATGTTTTGTAATGTTCTGTGATTTTTTTTTTTATGTTGCGGCTGGAACATTCAAACATCACAGGACATTACAAAACGCCTCAAACTCAGGAGTTCCTCAGGGCTCTCACTTGGGACCATTACTATTTATTTATCGATTAAGGTGTTTTTTTTAATTTTCTGTGATTTCGCCACAAACTCAGGAGTTCCTCGGGGCTCTTACTTGGGACCATTACTATTTATTTAAAAATTTTGGTGTTTTTGAATGTTTTGTAATATTCCGTCATGTTTGAATGTTGCTGTTGGAACATTCAAACATCACGGGAAATTACAAAACGCCTCAAACTCAGGAGTTCCTCAGGGGTCTCACTTGGTACCGTTACTATTTATTTATCAATTAAGGTGTTTTTTTAATGTTTTGTAATATTTCGTCATGTTTGAATGTTGCGGTTGGAACATTCAAACATTACGGGAAATTACAATACGCCACAAACTCAGGAGTTCCGCAGGGCTCTCACTTGGAACCATTACTATTTATTTATCAATGTGAATTGTTTGAATGTTCTGTGATGTTCCGTGATGATGTTTGAATGTTCTAGCCGCACCCCGGGCAGTCGCTACGCAGCATCAATCAAGGCGCAGACCCAAACAGAACCACTAGCCAATGATGGAGAAAAACACCAACACTTCAGTGCAAATAAACAACTCTAATCTGCTGTACTCACTGCTGTTAATAAATACAAGGGCTGGGATATTCTGAGTTTTTATTTACCAGAGGAGAATTGATAAGAGAAAGGGACGCTTAGATGGTTTGGGCGTGTAGAACGGATGCACAAAGAAAGGAGTGTAAGGAGAACATAACATGTAAGTAAAGAGTAGAAGAATTCGGGGACGCCTGAGGAAGACGTGGCACGATCAAGTGTGTGCCAAGACAGAGTTATATCCTGGTCTATCTTCTCTGCCTACCATTTTAGAGCTCGACTGTGGAATAATTTATCGACACTTATGTTTCCTCTCTCCTACAGTAACATCTTCAAAGCCGGGTTGCCGCCTTTATTTCTTTTAAAATATTCTCAACACAGCATCCCCAAAGATCACATTGACGATCTCTGTGGCTGAGCGGTTAAGATCCTTGGCTACGGATCCAGCGATCGCAGGGTTCCAATATAGGTGTGCAAATAAATTAAATTTATTATGCACTACCTGCTGTGTACCCGGCCTTGTTCAGGATTATTTATTTCTTTGGAATAAAGTTATGAAGTTGTGAATTCTTGCTTGTCGTTTGGATGCCAAAATTGATTTGACAGCGAAAGTAACTATCTTTAAAAAAAGAAACATTCATTTGAGTTGTTACATTTATTTTTTCAAAATATATTTAAATAATAAAGTTCTTAAGTACCTACTTGTGTTTTCCATTTCAAAAAAAATTCTACCCAAACAAGTCTTCGTTTTTGAATATGTAATCTGTGGCTAACCAGAGTGGTATATCTATGGGCTAACCTCAATACAACATGGCGGGTTAAATGTTTTTCATACTAATTTTAAATGGTTATAGCTACAGTTTTACATATTGGATATCCATCCCAGCTATTTTCAGCGAAATTGGTCGAGTAATTTTCGAGAAAATCGAGGACAGACAGACAGACAAACATTCATTTTTATATATACTCGTAAAGATACATAATACGCCCAGTTTCTGACATTTTCCATACATTGAGATGGCAACATGGTACACTAGCGCCCCTAGTGGCCCGAATTGTACTAATTGGTTTTTTTCACACATTTTCTTAATAGATTTTCTTTAAAATATATTCATAATAAATTATACAAATTCATAAAAAAAATGTTAGCTACCCAACTTCTTTACTATTGATTTTTTGTTCATACTTGAAAAAAATATCAAAGAAGCTATTATACTAAGTTATACACTCGCCGTTCGCGCTCGGTCTGGTGGTTTAGAAAGGGAATAAAATACTTATTTTTAATAAATTGTGAGAAATTTTCTTTAATTTCTTGTTTTTATACTTCTTATGGCAACACATCACAATTCTGTTTTCCGACAATTTATTAAATAAGTAACAATTATTTTTATAAACAATAATTATTAGCCTGAAACACTCATCCAAATTGAAAAAAATCTTTCCAAGCATAGATAAATGTCGCCGACAGGACTCGAACCCGCACCCTTCTGATTGCCGGTCAGATGCTCTACCATTGAGCTACGTCGTTGTTTACAGGTGAGATATAATAAAAAACAGTAATTATTGAATGAAACACTAGTATATATTGATTTTTTTTTTTTTTTTTATATATTTATTTCTTGCTAAAGCAATCCCGATGAGTTTCAAAACTCATTTTAGGACGGGAGGAATTTACAATACATAAGTAGGAGATAGTACATACAATTTTACATTGACAGCAAAATATCAAAAATAGAAGTTTCACACACAGACAGAAATAATTTTATAAGGCCAAGTTAAATAGAACAACACACAAGAGAAAACATATAAGGGAACAACAAAATACACAAATATGGATTTACTGATTTTCATTTTTAAAAATCCTTAAAAAGTATTCCTTTATACCATCATTTTGGGATTTTTTATTTTTCTGAATGGTTTTGTACATATCTGGAAGCGAATTATAAAGTGTGTAGGCAATGTAGTTTAAAGATTTTATTCCATATTTTGTAGTGTGCGTTTGAGAAATGCGGATTTTATTGTTATTTCGAGTATTGTGGTTGTGGATGTCTTGATTGTAAAGTGGCTTGACGTTAGTGTGAGTTGATTGTTGAGTAATTTGTAGGATGGTGCTGGTGATTTCATACTTAGGAAGGATCGTGATTGGAAGGATACCGGAAACTGAGTAGACGTCCCTGACATGAGTGTCCCATGGAAGTCCAAAAACATTTCTGAGGGCTCGGTTTTGAACCACCTGCAGATCAGCAATCAATTTCTTCGAGGCAAAGCCCAGATACAGCAGAGATAGGAAATGTGTGAATGTACCATGGCGTAATATACTGCAGTTAGTAACGGAATGGGTAGTAATCCTTGAAGTCTATATATCACACCAGTTATGGGGGTAATTTTCTCCTTTACATGATTTATGTGGAGATCCCACGAGAGTTGAGAATCTACTATAAGGCCCAAATATTTTGTTTTCTTTTCGAGGCAGTTGTCACCAATTTTGATATCGAGGCTGGAATTTTTCTTGTTGCCGAATAGTAAGTAATGCGTTTTTTTTACGTTAAGGGTCAGTTTATTTATTCTCATCCAGGTTGTGAGATGGGAAACATCATTAACTTGGCGGGTTTGCGATAAGCCGACGTAGCTCAATGGTAGAGCATCTGACCGGCAATCAGAAGGGTGCGGGTTCGAGTCCTGTCGGCGACATTTATCTTTGCTCGGAAAGGTTTTTTTTCAATTTGGATGAGTGTTTCAGGCTAATAATTATTGTTTATAAAAATAATTGTTACCCTTTGCGCTATGCACAAAAATCTTGTCTTAAGTTTTTAAGAACTTTAGTTTATCAATTATTAAATAAGTATTTATTTTATTCCCTTTCTAAACCATCAGACCGAGCGCGTGCGGCGAGCGGCGAGGCTTATAACTGTTAGTACAAACCTGATAGCCTCTTTAATACTTTATTCATTTATGAGCAAAAAGCAGTAAAGTCATATGTAGGTTATCTAATATTTATTTTATTCATTTTCCAATTTATTTTGAAATCAATGATTATTTAGGAGATTTGCATATTTGTGGATCATGTATTGATTCCTAAAAGTTGCGTGTATTTAATGAAACGGAAATCAAAGGAGCGTGCGTTAGATTTAACCTCTGACGTGCCAGCGTGTCCGACTGGTAATGCAAAAAACATACTTTGTTTTAATGTGATTTTCGATTTTAAAAAATGTTCATAGCTTACTTATTGGCTTGGCTGTATTTCAAAACTGGTTAAAAGTGAACTAGCTTGCATTAAATGTTAGTTAAACTAAATATTTAACATTATCAATAAACTAAAGGGGCCAACCAGTGAATGAACACACACTCAAATTACATGAATGTCCAAACAATTTACCTCATTGCACTTGCCCGCATATAACCAAAGCTAAAAGTATTAAATATCTTGGGCTTAATTGATGATAAACTCCGCGTGGATTTACACATTGACGGAACTTCAAAAAAACTAATAAAACTCATCTACTTCTTCAAAAAATTACAAAATATCTCATCAACCAAAGATCTAAATAGAGCATATTATGCCTTACGCCACTCTCATTTGGAATATGGAATTTTGGGATGGGGCTCAGCTGCATCAAATTACATAAAACCATTAAATACAACTCAGAAATGCATCATAAAGACCATTTTAAAGGTTTTTAAGGACATCAACAATGGAAATTTTTAAACATTTCGACGTTCCAAGTATCCAAAAAATCTTTGCCAAAAATATTCTAGTTCATCATCTTAAAAATGAGAAAATGGCTATCACTCTTCATGATCATAATACCAGAACAAAGCAACTAGATAAGCTAAATCTATCTAAGTGTGATACTACTTTTGGACAAAGAAGTTCTGAATTTTTAGCTGTAAAATTATATAACAAACTCCCACTTAACATCAAAAAAAGTAATTCAATCAATAAATTGCATCAAGTCCATCAAAACACGGCTTAACGAATTACCAGAACAAGAATTGACTAATATTCTAAAAAAAAGTCATAGAAATTACTGGGAAGACCCTACCCTAACCTTGAAGTTGAAATATAGAAGTCGCTGAAACCCCTTCATCAAAATGCAAAACCTGGTCACGCCTCAGCATCAGGAATTGTTCTCTGAAAGAATTTAAAACAAAATAACAACTGAGTATTGCATCAGGCACTTTGGGTTTTATTCTGTGAAATCTTCTAATATCTAAGTATGTATATATTATTTTTTTATGTTGTAAAAACATTTATTTAGCTTTATAGAATAAAACTTTACGTATTTAATACTGTTTTCTCTGAATACAAGTAGCTATTCTGGGGAAACTACTAATGATGATAGATACTGTTTTTTCTCTGAATACAAGTAGTTATTCTGGGGAAACTACTAATGATAGATACTGTTTTTTCTCTGAATACAAGTAGTTATTCTAGGGAAACTACTAATGATAGATACTGTTTTTTCTCTGAATACAAGTAGTTATTCTGGGGAAACTACTAATGATAGATACTGTTTTTTCTCTGAATACAAGTAGTTATTCTGGGGAAACTACTAATGATAGATACTGTTTTTTCTCTGAATACATGTAGCTATTCTGGGGAAACTACTAATGATAGATACTGTTTTTTCTCTGAATACAAGTAGCTATTCTGGGGAAACTACTAATGATAGATATACACAATTTTTAAAAATATATAAACACATTATAATCCGGTAAGATGGAACAATTTACAAAAACATCATTTTGGAAAAAAACAAGTAAGTCATTACGAAAATAGAATCAGCCGGTGAACGGCGGGCCACGCGCAAATTTAACTTCGGCACACGCCGGAATAATTGAACCATAGAAGTTCGGCGTTTCAAAGGTCAATGAAGCGTCTCATCAACGTTTAACAGGAGTTGATTTATTTGTATAACTATTATGAAAACTTTTAAAAATATAAATTAGAACACTATTATAACAAGTAAAATGATTAAAGAGAGGTAATCTATCTAGCCAAATAACAGGAAGAGAATGAAGCTATTGGTAAAAAACGGCGGTGACTATATAGGGCACGTAGATGGCGCTACTATCGCTGTCCTTCACAGGTTTGACAGCAGTCAGAATAGTAATTATTAGTGGCCATTTCAGCAGGTAGCTACAATATCTCACAGATGATGTATGAAAAAACCAATTCGTACAACTCGGGATGCTAGAGGGCACTTGTGTAGCTTGTTGCCATCAGATGTCAGGAGCTGGAGGTATTGTCAATCTAGGCTATCTGATGATGTCCACGCGGACCAATCGAAGCATCGTATCACATTCAAAATGGCCGTCAAGCTGTAGTCATACCAACAGGCTGTTTCTCAGTGACGCTTCGCAAAGACATCACTGTGGGAAGCGCGCATACGTAAGTACCGATACATACAATTTTAAGTACGTGTTTTTCTGGTCAACTTTAATTCAACCTGTACTATAAACTTGAAGGCCTCCAATGGTTGAGTGGTTACGATCCTTGGCTGCGAATCTGAAGGTCGCGGGTTCAAATCCCGGCATTTGATTAATTTGTGTTATTTTGACAATTTATTAATTTATATATTTGCAGCACATTCCAGAGCTTTCAGTATCGCCCTGGTGAAAGACCACCATTCAGAATCGAAACGTTGCCTGAAATAGCTTTAGCCGTGTTTGGTGACCGATCTGAATAGTCAGATACTTGCCCAAATTCTTCTTACTCATCTCCTTTATCTCCTCAATACTTTCAGACTCACAACATACCCCGATTGGGGATGCCATAGTCTCACTGGCTCCATACGATTGAGAGCGGTTGGGACTTTTGTGGTATTCAAATAAAAAATAAAAATAAAACAACTTTCTTAAAAATTTTCATAATAAAAAAAAATATATATATATATACACACAAAATATTACACTTTCAAATTTTATTGTTTTCAGAAGAAAATACTCGTTTTGGAAGATTATCCATGTTCCGAGTTTCCTCGGAACTGTCCACTTTTTGTGGACGTATTTTTTCAACTGGAATATACCGAGCATCCTTAGAAAGGCTGAAAAAAAAAATAAAAAAATATTATTGTCACGTATTGATTTTTTTAAATGTAATAGATTTTTCATAGTCAAATCGGTTCCATGATGAACAGACACACTCGGAACATTTTTACAAGTGATACAAAGTCATTACTAGTATAACTCATCTCTAATGCACACACGCAATGTAGGTATGTTGAGTCTGTTCTACGGATATTTCAATGGAGCCTGCCCGAAGGAGCTAGCAGCGTTGATCCCCTCCGCTCCGGTGCACGCATGTGAACCTCGACAGAAACGAGCAGAACACCCGTTCATTGATGAGCACGGGTCGTTTTGCATCGAGGCCTATAACATCTTTGAGGATTCTGTGTGGAGGGTCTTTTAGAGGATAGAAAGGAATGAACCCGGGTCTTGAAGAGACCCATGTTGTAGGAGGGCGGAAACACAGGCCGGCAAATCATTCCACAGTCGAGCTGTCGAAGACATAAATGTTCTCACGTGACAAACGTCTACAGTGTTCAAAAGTCGGGCGCGCGTTTGATGCGTCGCCGGATCGTACACCGCAGCCAAAGGGACCAATGACGCTAGTTCTTCAGAGCGTCTTCCATTAAAATACCGGTAGAACAATGACAACATTCCCACCTGACGTCTGTGCCCCAAAGATTGCAATCCGTTAAGATAGTTCGTTAACTCGTTTTTGTGAAAATTGGCTCGTATGTTCTTCCTCCTACATTTAATCCGGGTCTCTTCGAGGCCTGCATTAACGAATCCCTTCCTACAGCCCCTCCTTAACCCGCCTCACAACATTGCCCAACCGGGTAGCGATATGTGCTCTGTACATACAGGGGCGCTCTTGTGAGGTGTTTGAAGAGTTTTATCCACTATGTACTTGTTATTTAATTTTATTACTGCACTACCGGTTTCGACACATCCGTGGCATTCACTGCGTTCTTAAATCTAACTTAAATTAAACAAGCTAAGAAATAATTACACATTATTAGGTGAGGGAGTGGTGATTTGGAGGGAGGAGGGGCGGTGGGAAGAGTCAAAATAACTAGGAAACATGGTTAGCAAAGGTAATTTACAGGGTGCTATTATTTTGTTTACTATGGACGGCAGTGAACTAGGCTGGTGACTAAATGGGTATCAAGTAACTATTGCCTCTCGCCGTCGAAATGGTACGGTTAATGGTTCTCATTGACCCCGAATGACTGACCGTCACTGATTAAAATATTTCTAGGTTATCCGTAGCCCGGGAACTAGGGTTTTCTCGTCGAAAATAAGTGGGAGGAATTCTTTTTACCTGTATTTACCCTCCTCCCCCCCGCATCCCTTCTGCAGGTGCTTCACGAGGTTGGACCTGTAGTTGGCTCTATAGGGGCAGAACTGGCAGGCATAGCTCTTGCTGTTCTCGTGGGACTTCTTGTGATTCTTTAGCCGCATGCTGGTGGTGCCTCTATAAGAAGAAAAAAAGTTTCTTATGCTAAAAGTGGTTAAGTAAATATGTTTTATTACAAAAAAACAAAATAAGAAGGAAGAGGAAGATAGGATCGGGACAGGAGATGCTCTCGATACATTTTATACTCGTGCTTCAATTTGTGGTCGTACGTATTACTTCGTACAGATATTTTGAAAGGGTATTGTGAAGAAATTCGATATTATGAAATTGTGCGTTATATTGCACACAAATAATTGGAGAATTTATCCTAAGATTGGTCCTGCAAGCGGGCAAATAAGAAAAATTGGTTTGTCGGGTTGGTCTTGACGGTATGTGAATGTTTATAAAGTTAATGAGCTCTGGCGAGTCCAGGACATTATTCATAATTTTAAATAACAAGATTTGATCAAATATTAAGCGCCGCATTTGAAGCGTGATGAAGTTGTGGAATTTTAAGGAGTCGGTATTATTATCGATAAGTGTAAATTAAATTTATAATTTGTACGCTTAAAGAATTTACATTGAATGCTTTCGTTTCTTTCAATATGGGCTTGGTATAAAGGTGTCCATATTGTAACGTAAATACTGACCCCGCGTCTATTATTATTATTATTGTCTACGGAAGAGATTTGTGAGAAAATGTCTATGGGAGACATCCGACGGGAGAGAGCAAAGACAAGATGGCGTCGGACATAACCTGACACGGGCGGTGGAGCTCGACGTGATTGAAGGGAGTGATATGTGTTAGTTTCTTTTCTTTTCTGTTTGACACCAACGAGCGTCTACCCAATTTACCCGAAGTGGGTATGTTTTTTAATTACTGATGGCCAATTCGTAAAGCGGTGAAATCCAACCGCGCGTGCCTGGTGCGTTGGTGGAAATCCTTGCTGAGTATGAACGGATACGTGAGTCGGTGGCTGTGGTGGTGTGTACAGGACCTAAGGTAGCATCCTCACCTATCATTGCCTGAACCTCACGGAAGAAGCTGTGGCGGATGGAGCTTCCGACGAGTCATCATGGACTACGCATCATGGACCGTGGGGATCTGTGAACATCCGGGCTGGAGCGGCCTTTTCTGAAGCCGGAGGAGACGAGCGTCTACCCAATTTACCCGAAGTGGGTATGTTTTTTAATTACTGATGGCCAATTCGTAAAGCGGTGAAATCCAACCGCGCGTGCCTGGTGCGTTGGTGGAAATCCTTGCTGAGTATGAACGGATACGTGAGTCGGTGGCTGTGGTGGTGTGTACAGGACCTAAGGTAGCATCCTCACCTATCATTGCCTGAACCTCACGGAAGAAGCTGTGGCGGATGGAGCTTCCGACGAGTCATCATGGACTACGCATCATGGACCGTGGGAATCGGTGAACATCCGGGCTGGAGCGGCCTTTTCTGAAGCCGGAGGAGAGGATTATGACCACAGGAGCCATCATTTATACTTTTAATTAATTATTAATTTATTTTAGTCTTACTCTCAACTCTTTTCTTCCTCTACCATGATAATTGGGGTTGTATAGTCAATAAAGACTATGTTTTCCTACCTTAGGGTTTTATTTACTCTATCACAACCTTCCCGCACTTCATCCATCAGACCCACCCACGAATGCTGAGATAGAGTCGAGCAATAGCCGGAGGAGAGTGTCACAATATCGGTGTGCAATATTTAAGTGAGGGCGGATATACGCGGTGTAAAGGGAGTATAGAGTCTTTGTGTTGCGAAAAGGTTTATTGTGGTATATTGCGGTAGGCGCATGTCTTGATAACTGTATTTATTGTCTATCCTGTTAAAATAAATACACCCTAAAGTGAATGGATATTTTTCACCATGTCGGAAGTTAGTTCTATTGCGGATGATCGTAATGTATCAAATGACAGCGGCACTACAGACGACGAGACCTTTGTTCCATAAATGAAAACAGTGACGACGGAAGTGACATTATTGTACATTGCAATAAAAGATTGCGAACAGAAAGTGAATCTACGGACTCATTTTCAAAAACACAATTGTGATGTGAAATAATCTTAAATTTTTGTATTTTTTTAATTAGAACTATAATATTCGTAAAAATTCATTCTTTACTTTGCATAATTTAAAAAAAAAATCATTACAATTGATTGATATTTGTCAAAATTATTGCATTTTTATTGAATACCATACTTTTTTTATTTAAAAACACGGAATATCTGTAGCAATTTACTTGCAAAATAAGCATAGCACTAAAACTGTTAATGTGCATCTTTTAAATTGCAGTTATTACTTATGTTATGTTCAGTAAATCATCAAATAATAAATGTGGATAATGTTTAGTACCATTTGAAACCATTTATTCCTACCGAGTACAGGTGATCAATTCCACATGCATACTTAGTTTTTTCTTAAATTTAAATGAGAAGTGATGTAGGGCTGTGTGCGGGTAATACAGGTTATTGAATTTTATTCTTTTATGTAACTTCCTTATCAATGTATTATCTTTTCTTCATTCCTCTGTAAAATATATATGTAACAACTATAGTAAAATATATATGTTAAACTCTATTAAAAGCCATACGGGCGTTAAATAAAAAAATAATATTTTTATATTCATTTTGGTTCAGGAGTCTTTTTTGATGTTGGTGGATGGTCTCGTTGAGAGTGTCGTATTTGTGGTTTATAATATAAGCAACCACTTTTTGAATGAAACTGTTTATGAATTTGACAGACTGACCTGTAGCTGCACGCGTCGCAGGGAAAAGGCCTCTCCCCCGTGTGGATGCGCTCGTGTGCCCGCAGCCGGTTGGCCGTGTAGCAGCGGTAGGAGCACACGGAGCAAGCGTGCCGCGCGTCGCCCACGTGTCTGCGCCTGCCGATAAAACATCTCGCGTCAGTTCAGCAGCCTGCTTCGTTATGGAGTATGTGCGGTGAAACTATGTATGACCGTGTGAAAAATGTTGAGATTCTTCGCAAAGAACGCAAGGCTGATGTGAACGTAATGAGTAAGATTAGGAAAGGGACACTTAGATGGTTTCGGAAGGTAAATCGGATGAACGAAGGAGTGTGAGGAGAATATATGAGGCGAATGCGAATGGAAGAAGAAGCCGGGACGCCTGAGGAAGACATGGCACGATCAAGTGAGTCAAAATAGTAGGAGAGATGTATGAGTCGATGTATGAATGTGAATGAAGCAAGAAGTGTATGCCTTGTTGGCTAACTAACCATCACACCGTTTCTCCGCAGGGGTAGGCAGAGAGGATGGATCGCTGAACAACTCGGTCTTGGTACACACTCCTTGCTTCATTCACATTCATATGTCGCCTCACACATACCCTTCTTTTATTCTGACTCTTGACATGGCCTGACTTAAGTATTTGATTCACTTGATCATGCCATGTCTTCATTGGGCATCAATGACTTCTTCTACCAGTCACATTCACGTCATATATCCTCCTTACACCTTTCTTTGTTCATTCGCTCAACATGCCAAACCACCTGCGCGTTCCTTTCTTAATCTTACTCATTATCCTTACATCAGCCTTGCATTCTTTATGAAATCAACTATACGCCTCAGGGATTTCATTTCTACAGCATTCAGTTAACTTTCATCCTTCTTCTGCCAGTTCCATGCCTCATTGCCATACATCAGGGTTGCTATCAGCGTGGTTTTATCACACACACGACTCAGGGATCTCATTTCTACAGCATTCAGTCTACATTCATCCTTTCTCTGCCAGTTTTACGACTCACTGCCATACATCAGGGTTGGTATCAACGCTCCATTCCGGACCGCTAGCTTCGCAAAAAGGACAAGAGTCGCCCGGGGTCAAGTTTAGGTTAGGTTGTACCGGTGCAGTCTCAGTGCCCCCTGCGAGGAGGAGGTGAAGGGGCACATGTCGCAGGTGTGGGGCTTCTCGCCGCTGTGCAGGGACACGTGCGTCCGGAGCGCCAGCGCTGTCTTGCCCTTGTAGGGACACAGCTCACAGCAGAACTCGGGGAACGGCGCGGTGTTGTGCACGAGGGACGTGTGCTTATGGAGATTCGATTTCTAGAATGAAAAACTAAAATTCAAGCCTTTTTTTTATGTAACTTTACTTTTCATATTACTGTTCAGCTAAACTCCAGTCCAATTTTTTTTAATCAATAATGACCTTCAAACTTTCATACCAGAATATTTCGTTTTTGTCTAAAGTTAATTTTCATGGTTAAAATTATTTTTAAAGTTTCAATTTTTCAAAGACTGCCAAAACGCTCCAAATCTATAGCCGGTCGGTTTTTATCAGTTTTAAGGTTAGAATATCAAATGTCAAAACAAGGATGAGCTTTACTGTACATACAACAACTCGGCTGTGGAATGATCTGCCGGCCTCTGTGTTTCCTCCCTCCTAGAACATGGAGGATCTCTTCAAGTGCCGAGTTCACTCCTTCCTATCCAAAAGTTAAGCAAGAAGTTTTTAAGCCTAAGGAAAGAGATAAAGAATCTTCCTTAAAAAGAACGGGAATTGCGCTCCAGGACATTCAGAATTTCAAATAATAGAATTGGATCGAAAATTAAACGTCCTGTTTGAAGGGAGTTGAAGTCGTGGAATTTAATGGATGAAAGAATACATGAAAGAAATAAATGTAACCTGAGTGAAGCGCAAGCCGCAGTGTTCGCACACCTGCGGCCGGTCGCCTGTGTGCGTCAGAGCGTGCATCTTGAGTTGGAACGATCCGAAAAACGCCTTGGCGCACAGCGGACAGACGTGCGTGCGCACTTTGTCGTGTGTGCGCATTATGTGGTGCGCGAGGCTGCAAACAAGATCAAGGTGTTATTATTTTGTTTGGTAAACCAAAGCCGGAAGTAAAGACATAATTTTTTGTTATTCCTTTGACAGATTTGGGTATCTATAGCTCAGTGGATTAGAGCGCAAGGTCCCGGATAGACCATGAGGTCCTGGGTTCGAGTCCCAGGTGCTACCGTTACCTTTTTATTTTCTGCGTTTTTTCAGTTTAGTGTTTCATTTTGAGAGTTGTTAATATTATCTTCAATTATTCAAAATTTATTACAATGAGATTTTATAGGCTTTAATAAATTATTCAAAAATTAAATTATTTTTGTTTTCATGATATGAAGCAACACAAATGAGAAAAACTATGAGAAATTATCGAAAGCTGAACATTATTTTTAAGGTTATGGTGGCATTCGTGGACATTAAAAACATATGCAAAGCCCGATAATTTCAGTACTAAATTAACTGCCACCAGGATAAAATTGTCACTGCAACCTCGCACACAACAACTCGCTGGGAGTGGAAAGCAAACACGAATAGCTGTAGGAAATGTGAAACACCCACCTTTGGTGCCAATTTCCCGCCTTGACAGGAAGATAACTCAAGATACTAACAAAATTAGTTGACATTGTAAAATCTTGGGACTTATGGTAAAAAAAGAATCACACAGAATTAAAATGAACCATAAACTCGATAAAATAATTCAGCACGAGACCCTTGTAAGATTCTGCAGGTCTCAAAGACTGCGGTGGACTGGTCATGTCTGTAGAAAGAATGCCAGATGAGATGACGCCGTGAGTGTGCGGGTAGGGGAGTTGAAGCATGCAGTGCCCAGAGGCAGGCCGAGGAAGAGGTGTATAGACTGCTTGGAAGAGTATTGGAGCAGAGCTGGAACTAGTAACCAATGTGTGTATCTAGGTGTTATGGTGCATTGTAAAATGAAATGATATTTATTATTTTTATAAACAATAATTACCTTAATGTTACCCTTTGCGCTATGCACAAAAATCTTGTCTTAAGTTTTTAAGAACTTTAGTTTATCAATTAATGAAATGATATTTATTTATTTAAAGTTTTAACCAGCAGGACTGGGTGGATAGTGCAAACCCAATCTGCCATATTACATTACAAATATAAATAGAGTAATGAATATAATAAAAAAAGAAAAATAATAATAATAAAATATATAAGAAGAAATGAGAAGAAAAAAATAATAGCAATAATAATTACAAAATGATAATTACATAAAAAAAAAGAAAGAAAATGCAAATCATAATAGTTAACAATAAATAACATAGAATAAATTAAATTAATTTAAGGGATCGTCATGGTGGTATCCGCATCATCTGCATCCATCGCTCATTGAGTGGAGAGCAGAGCCACTCGGACGCAGCCACGACAATGGCTAATGACCATATGACCAAGTGGGTACCTCGGTGGAGGCAAGCAATGCCGAGGAAGAGGTGAATAGACTGCATGGGAGGGGATTGGAGCAGGAAAGGGGCTAGTTACCAATATCTGTATCTAGGTGTTACGGTGGGTTGTAATATGAAATGACAGTGGAGAGAATCTGTGGAGGAGGCCAAATCCCACCCTGGGATGTATTTTTGACTAAACAAAGTAATTAAAAATGGTGCGTTAGTGCTTACTTGATCTTTAGTTTGCAGGTGAAGGTGCAGCGATCACAGTGGAAGGGGCGGTCCTCGCTGTGCTGCGTTGCTGCGTGCGTGCGCAGTATGCCGGTTGTCCTGGCGCGGTACGGGCAGTGCGTGCATTGGTGCGTGGGCTCCCCGTGGACCACCTGGTGCTTCATCAGCTTCGCCACTATGGAGCATCTGGTCACGAGAAAGATTTAGTTTAAGGTCTTATAGTTATTCTGATAAAAATCGTGAAGCTGAAAAAGGAATTATTTACTGGCTCAAATGCAAACTCACACATATGCATTGCTTGCATGTAGCAGTTTCAAACAAACTTTTTATTCGACAAAAGAATACCATAAAACTTATTAAATAACTCTGTGGCTTACTTCTAAAAGGGCCAATGCCAGTTTTTCAAATTTCATGAGGTCTATTTACAATTTGATCTTTTTAGCAAGTTTTAATTTTAAAAAAGGTATTTTTTTAGATAATGTTAACATTGTCCTCAGAGAATTGAAAAATATACGGAAACTGATATTGGTTCTTTTAGAAGCCAGCCACAAAAACTATTAACCTTTGGAACGCCGGACTTCTATGGTCTATTTATTCCGTTGTGTGCCGAGGGTAAATCTGCGTGCGGCCCACCGTGCACCGGCTAAGTCTCTTTTCGTAATAACTTACTTATTTTTTGCAAAATTATGTTTTTTGCAAATTGCTTCATCTTACCAGATAAAATTATTATATATTTATAAAAATTGTTATTTGATTTATTATTTTGTTGGCAAACGAATATGATTTAATTTTGTAAGCTACGAACATTTTTAAGGTCGAAAATCTTATAAAAAGAAAGAAGTTTTTTGTGTTACCATTCCGACACGCTGGCGTTCCAGAGGTTAAACAATTTTTCGAACAATCAAATCGAATGTTTTTCGTTTTTCACTAAAAATAATAAGTAATTATAAGCTAGGCTGTTTCTCAGTGATGTTTCGCATCGAAATCACTGACAAAGTGTACCTGTACATATGCTATTTAATGATAACTGGATAAAATAGAACAGGTTAAGCTAATCTAGTCTCCTCCCAACAAACCCTCCATTGATATGCTTGGTGTAACCTTAAGTGACCAGCTCAGGTATGGAGGCTCCATAGAAGCCAGAGTAAAGTTAGCCTCTCAGAAGCTGGGCATACTGTACAGAGCCCGCAGATAGTACACAACTGCTGACCCTGTACAAATCCCAAGTGCGGCCCACTGTAGAATTTGGCAGCCATCTCTGGTCGGGAGCCCCAAAATATCTGAGAAAAACCTTGACTCTGTGCAGAAACGGGCAGTCCGTTTGATAGATTCGCCAATCTTAACAAACGGATTGCAATCTTTGGTGCACAGACATCATACTGTGCTTTTTCTACCGGTATTTTAATGGAAGATGCTCTAGCATCATTGATCCATTCGGCACCGGTGCATAGTCGGGAAATACGCCGATCGCGCACCCAACATTTGCGCACAGTTGACATTTTTTACATGAGAACGGGTCGCTTCTACGACTCGTTGTTGTGTTCAACAGCTCGGCTGTGGAATGATTTGCCGGCCTCTGTGTTTCCTCCGTATCCCCATAGATGACATACGTCCTGAGGAAAATTATTGCAAGGTTTCTGACTCGCGTAATGTTGTTATTTTGCTTCATCTATTTTTTTTTTGGATTTCTTAAATTTTTATGTTAATTTAAAAACTAATATTTTAGGTTTGCTGTTTGCTTGTTATTTTTCTTCAACGTTCTGTTTTGATGAATATGCACCAATACACACAATTCTAATCCAGCAATACTCACTTATAGTCGCACTGATCACAGTGAATATATTTCTCTCCTTTATGGCCTATTATGTGCGCCTTTAAGTCTTTGAAATCTTTACTTTTGTATCCGCAATCTGCGCATCTAAAGTAGGAACTGGCGTCTGTGTCCGGTTCGAATATCATTGTCTCTGGTTCTACCGTCAAATTAGGCTTGCGAAGACCGTAGAGAAATGTTTGCAACTGTTTCTCGGTGGAAATAGACACATCGTGCAATTTCCCCAGGTGCTTCGAAATCATTTTGAAGGTTTGGAAGAAGGCGCCACATTTCGGGCAGTCATATCTGGAAAGGAATGATGAACTTTTAAGGAAGTGCCTATGAAAAAACATGGCTAAAACAATTACCTGCGGGAATTTTTTTTTTTTTTAATTAAGTCAAACATTTCCGGGCTACGAATATCGTGAAAATCTCCTACTACCATCCACAGTAAGTGGAAAATGTTGCTTGTATCGTGATGGAGGACTTAGCCAGCCGAGGAATTGAACTCACAACAGCTAAGGAAGTGAAGAGGAAGGTTGAGAAGTACATGGTTATTCAGATCTGGTCACCGACATTGCTAATTTCAAGCAATGTTTAGATTCTCAAACGTTGCTGGAAATTGCGACTTTCCACTTCCCCATCTCCTTCCGCTTGCACTCCCTTCAGCCTGACACGATACTATCCCATTTGGGGATGCCATATTCCCACGGGCTCCGGAGTGTTGGTGTACCAGACGTGTTTAAACTTATTGATTCGATCGTCGAATTTTTCATTTCTTAGTTTCTTATTGGTCATGCAGTGACGAAACATTTAAAGTTACTGTCTCTAAATTTACAGGTTCTTTATACAAATAGAACGGCGTCTTTGCGATCGAAGTTCGAAAATTGTCAGACTCCGACTAGGTAAAATACCGTGTTGCCAGCTCCCTTTCATTCTTATCATTAGCATTTATATCGATTGTTATTTGCATGTTATTCTTGTTATTCTTATAATTTTGTTGAAATTGAACGTGTAAATCTCCTCAAAGCGGCATAATAAACCTTTTGAATAATGCCGTAATGAGGAGATAATAATTTGTTAATAATAATTTGTTTTAACCTTTTCATGTTTATTGCTCCCTACGACCAGATAACGAAGCCACAAAGCGCTATGTTATCTGGACGTGGGAAAACATTGACAGCAGTAAACACAGCTAGAATTAACCTGATCACTACACAAAACCTTTTTAATTTTTTCATGTAATATCATGTTAAAATGTAATTTAAATGTCGAAATTCAGGCGTCCGCCGACCTTGAAGAATTCGGCCAAATGAGCTCCCGACAGTTTAAGGCTCACTATATACGCTGCGTGTCAGTTTGGCAAGCGCGTCCCCCCCGCGGCAAGGAGAGGGGTAAAATGCTTGTCGCATTCGGGAAATCAAATAAATAGGCCAACTTTGAAAAATAAAGCAGTCATAACTTTTATCACAACTTGTGAGCATCAAAACAAAAGTCTTTTCTTCGCCGTCACCCTCTCCATCATTTGCTGCCTCGCTGACACCCTCTGCCTGAAGCAGTCCTGGGCTTACGTCCTCAAGACAAGAGGACGTCACTGCAAGGCTAGGACCCGGCAGAGGAGTGGCCCACCTAGTGCCCCTCACATAGACCACTGCGTGCGTGAGGACCAGCACCATCCACCTACCCTACAACGGAAGAAAGTGGCTCTGGATCCAGCACCTACACACACATTTACAGTCTTGTAACGACACTAGTCGCTTGATCGATTCGTTCGGTATAAAAAAAAATGATCAAAAGCTGAAACAGACCGAGAATCATCAAATTTCAAATATTCAAAATGGCACTGATTGTAAATAAAATACAATAAAATTTGAATTTATTCATTTAAAAGAAAATTGACTCACATTTTTTTGTATCCATTATTCGCGAAATGTTTATCATCAACAGTACGAACACCGCAGGATTTCTGCTCTACCGTTCTCATTTTTTTCTGCTTTTTCTTCTTTGTCGACTTTTTCTCCTTTCCTCGTACGAAATCAACGTCTCCTTCGTCCGAATTTGACATCGGTTCCTCTTTGATAAATCCATCTGCAATGAAGCAGTCATCTTCCAAATTGACTTCGCATTTTATTTCGGACGACGAAAATTCACTTTTGAGTTTATCGTCCGACACATTTTGGAGAGATTCTGACCCCCCTGTGTCTGCACCTTGTTCAGAAACCTTAAAGAGAAAGTTTTCATGTTCATATATATATTAAAGAAATAAATAAATACATATGTATATATATATGTGTTACGGTTGAGATTTTGACGGGTGTAAGATGTAGAAAATTTTTCTCGGTTTACCCGCGTAATGTAGTCCTTTGAAGGACTTTTTAACTCCTGACGTTTCAGACAAATCACATTGTCCATCTTCATAGGCCTTGTCTTGAGTTTTGTGCTTGCGCGTGTCCGTTCAATCCAAAAGTCAAAATCTAAGTGATTGCAAATCATTTTGCAGTCATTGCAGACTAAAACGCAGCACGCGTGAGATAAAGGGGTGGGGATAGGGGTGGGGCCTTTAATAGGCTGTTTGCGCGTAGTAACCTGATTGGTTTTATTTGAGGAAGTTGAGGGTAATTCTAATAATTTTGGAAGTGATGTTATCGGGGAATTTTGATCAATTATGACTTTCCAAGTGTCGGGAATTCTAATTGAGTCATTTCTAGTATTCATATAGTTTTTATGTTTATGAATTTCGATGGCTTCGCGGTAAATCCTTCTTGTTTCATTGTAAAGGCTAGCTATTGTCGTGGTATTATCAAAATCTATTTTATGACCTTCATTAAGGACGTGTTGTACTAAGGATGACGTTAAGCGTTTATTAAAAGTCCTCCAAAGGACTACATTATGCGGGTAAACCGTATATATATACAGTGAAACTCATATTTTACGTCCCCGGATTTAACGATTTCCCGCCAATTAAATGCGTGATTTACGTGCGCTTGACAATGAGTCGGCGCAGAAGACACATGTTTATCTGTCGTGCCGTGATTGGTCGGCCGTACGGCGCGAAAGGCCGTGATTAGCCGCCCACTTTCAATTTTAGCTATCTGTGCCGTGATTGGACGCGCACATGTCACATTTGTGGCGTTCAAAACCAAACTTTTAAATGTATATATACAATTGAAAAAGAATTAACTATTAATTAACTAATCTACATGATTTTTTTATAATATTAATTTTTTAATTTTTTTGTAATATTTTTTCTAACTAACTAACTAACCATCACGCCGTTTCCCCGCAGGGGTAGGCAGAGAGTACAGACCGCCAAACAACTCGATCTTGGCATACACTTCTTGCTTCATTCACTTTCATACACGTCTCATACATTCTCTTCTGTTATTCCGACTTCTGACATGGCCCGACTCGAGTATTTGATTCACTTGATCGTGCCACGTCTTCCTTGGACGTCCCCGCTTCTTCTTCCATTCACATTCGCGTCATATATTCTCCTTACACTCCTTTCTTCATTCATTCGCTCTACATGCCCAAACCATCTAAGCGTCCCTTTCTTAATCTTGCTCACCACGCTTACATCAGCCTTGCATTCTTTACGAATCTCAACATTTTTCACTCGATCATACATGGTTTTACCACACATTCGTCTCAGAGATCTCATTTCTACAGCATTCAGTCTACTTTCATCCTTCCTCTGCCAGTTCCATGCCTCACTGCCATACATCAGGTTGGTATCAGCATTCCATTGTGGACTGCTAGCTTCGCTTCTTTGGACAACTTTTTGTTTGCGCCAACCGCGTTCAGTCCTCCGTTAATGGAGTTTCCTGCATTCACCCTTCTTTCAATATCCCTATCAGTCTTTCCATCTCTCGTAAACATACTTCCCAAATACACAAACTCGTCTAACTGCTCAAGTATTCATCATTCACAACTATATTGCAACTGTTTTCGTACTCTCTCTTTCAAACACCATGACTAGACTTACTTACATTCATCATTAGCTCATTCTTCATTCATACTTCGTTCATCCTAGATACGAGGGACTGTAGATCTTCTATACTATTAGCAATCAGCACCGCATCATCAGCATACAACAGGCATAATATTTTTTCAATACAAAAAAATTCAACAAATATGATTTTTTAATAAAAATAAAAAATAAAAATTTTTCAATACTCAACTAATCTACCTACATGATTTTTTTTTTTATAAAAATAAAATATGTATTGTTTTTTTAACCAAAAAAATTAACGAAGATTATTATTTTTTTTAAAGTTGTTTTTTTCATTTCCCCCCATTTACATTTTCCCTCCAATTAAGTTTTTTTTTTTCAGTCCCTTGAAAAACGTAAAATAGGGGTTTTACTGTATATATATATATACACAGTCGAACTTGGCTATAATGATCACGGCTATAATGACCCCCAAAGGGGACAAAAACTCCAATGGCTCAGACTTTATTTTTATTTATTTACATCTATATATTATACAGTACCATTAGACATAATACGTTTTTTTTAAGTAAAATAAAGGTGCTTTGTATTGTGTTTTATAATGTGGAGTGTAAGGTAGGTTTGAAGAGGTGATACTGTGAATGGAGTGTTATATGTGTGGTGACCACCTCACTGGGAGAACCTGTGCTGAGGTGTTCACGTGGATGTGTTAAATGTGGTACAAGTATTGATTAGTTTTGTTTTAATGTTTTAGTTTTGCTATATAAATTAGGTAGAATTTGAAGAGAAATGCATTTTATGTTTTTGTTTTGGTTACAGTGGGCAAATCCTTTAAAAAATAATAAACATTGATACAAGCCATAAGTGCGGGAAACACCGATTTATTCTAATCCATAATACGGTACCCGAGGTCTGTCTACCTGAGGGTAATTTACAAACGCCCGGCTTTAAATCCCGGGAATTTCGCAGTCGCCAGAAGAAGGCAGTTAAGGGGATTAACAGCGAACTAATTAAAATACACCGAGCCACAGTTCGGAGTTCACGAAGGAACCCGAAGAAGAGTTCGGATGTGATTAAAAAGGGGGACTTTGGACGAAGAAAAGTTAGTAGTGGACAGAAACCAAAACCTCCCCCTACCGGAAGTACCACCTGCTCTCTGAGGCTTCCAACACCAACAACGAGACGACTAGTAATCTCCCCACTGGACCGTGTGGAGATTACCCGTAAAAAACAGTTCGTGTAATTAAGTGACACCCACAATACCTACCAGTTAAGAATGTATTTTAGATTGTGAATTAATAAAATACTTGACACTCAACGAAGTTACCTGTTTCTACTGAACCCCAATGACCCCATCATGTCAACATGTTTGACAATATTAAAGTATATTGCACGGAAAAAGAGAAAGGACTACAAGTAAGTATAGCATGTTATGTAATCTGGTAGGACTGAAGCGTACTAATACAGATTTTGGAATAACTTATTGACGGTTATAAACCTCATTGTAATATATTTTTAATCCACTGAGCTACAGCTACCCCAATCCTGGATTCGAGTCCCAGTTGCTACAGCTATCTTTTTCTTTTCTGTGTCTTTTCAGTTTCCTGTTTCATTTTGAGAGTTGTTAATATTATCTTCAATGATTAAAAAATATATATATCTGCTAGCGGGGAACAGGATGCACTCTACCTTGATCCGATTCCGCATCAGCTCGTCGGACTTCTCGCACTTGAGTTTGAAGTTGTAAGCCCGGAGCGCCTGCAAGGAGCACTCCCCGCAGATCTGCTCCGAGTACCCATCCGCTATTGTCAACTGGAATTACAAAATAATTAATAATAATAATGTTTTATTATCTTCTTTTTTTACAACAAAATAACAAATAACGATATCCTCACTGGGATTTCCCGTGCTGAGGATTTCATTTACAAAATATTAAATAACATTATATTAAATTGATGTGCTCGATGAAAAAAATAAAATAAATTTTAAGGTGAGGTGTTTTAAGTGCAGTTGAGTGGTTTCGGTGTTAGTCTGTATTTGGTGTTAAGATATTTTCTATTTCAGATCTCCCCGTGTAACGTATCCAGCGTTTTATTTGATTTTTAAATTTATTGTTGTGATTTTTAAAGGAGAGTGGGATTTTGTTGTAGAGTTTAGTACCATAGTATAAGAAGTTTTTTTGTCCAAATGTTCTTGTGTTTGTGGTTCCTTGTTGTATGTGTTTTTGACTCTGAGATCTAGTGTTTCTAATATGTGTGATTGTTGTTATTCCTTGTTTTTTTTTGTATTTATGAATGTAAAGTAGTATTGTTTTATTGATATAGCGTTAAGTTTGTTGAAGATTTCATCAGTGCCAGTTCTTGCAGGGACTTCAAGTATAATTTTCACTATGGCTTTTTGACCACGACAAATAAATAATAAAGATAAAAATAACACAAATTTAAATACCTTCATATTGCAAAAGCTCGTCAACATGTTGCAAATTGACGTAAATCCATCCATTTTTGTTGTAAAAATTGGTAGCAAGTCCTCAGAACTCAACAGGCAAGTTCTACACATCAAATCTCCGTTGCTTTCCAGTTCCATTTCAAAATAAATTACTTATTTTTCTATTGCTGCCCTCTCCTGTCGGAGGTCGGCGACCTTCGCATATTGGTCACTGTATAACTTCTTCAAGGATGTAAATTACAAATTTAATTTATACCTATAACAATTTAAATAATTACAATTGATTTGCTCAAACATGAAGGGGTAAAATGGGAAGGGTAAGACGGGATACTGTGCACATAAATAAAATAATAATGGTTCAACATAAAAAACACGGGTGATATTCATCAACGTAAATTCTATAAGCACATAAATTACAAATTTAATTTATACCTATAACAATTTAAATAATTACAATTGATTTGCTCAAACATGAAGGGGTAAAATGGGAAGGGTAAGACGGGATACTGTGCACATAAATAAAATAATAATGGTTCAACATAAAAAACACGGGTGATATTCATCAACGTAAATCTATAAGCACATAAATTACAAATTTAATTTCCACTTTGGAAATAATACCGAATCCTTAAAATTTCATCACGCTTCAAACGCGACGCTTAATATTTGATCAAATCTTGTTATATAAAATTATGAATAATAGCCTGGACTCGCCAGAGCTCATTAACTTTATAAACATTCACATACCGTCAAGACCAACCCGACAAACTGATTTTTTTCATTTACCCGCATGCAGAACCAATCTTAGGATGAATTCTCCAATTCCCCGTATTTGTGCGCAATATAACGCACAATTTCACAATATCGACATTCTTCACAATACCCTTTCAAAATATCTGTACAAAGTAATACGTCGACCACAAATTGATGCACGAGTATAAAATGCATCGAGAGCATCTCCTGTCCCGATCCTATCTTCCTCTTCCTCTCCCCCCTTCCTTCTTATTTTGTTTTTTCTAATAAAACATCTGTACCTTTTTAGAAACTTTAACTCAAAGAATAATAATAGTATTGATCATTAACATTATCACAATATCCATATTAATTTTTGATTTGCTCATGAATACTCCAATTTCTTTCATTAATAATAGTTTTTTATTTGTTTTATATTGAATAATTATAGAGCTTAAAGTCGCCCAAATTAGGTTTAAATTTTCCCAAAACTAAAAAAAACTCATTTAAAATACAAAAGAAAATAGAAAAATAAAAATGATCATACTAATCCAAAAACACAATGCACACGTGATGTCAGATGTTCCAAATGCAATGGTAACAACAGAACGAGATTTTCCCAGATCAATTAAAGATTGCGAAAATAGTTCCAATCCACAAAGATAATTGCAAAAAAAATCCATCTAACTATCGTCCTATATTCATTCTTTCAGTATTCTCTAAAATATTTGAAAACATTATTAAACTTAGACTCACAAAATACCTTCCATCCAACAATTTATTAACATCTCGGCAGTATGGATTCAGAAAACACTCCAACACAAAGTGTGCTGCCTTTGACTTTGTATATTCTCTCCAAAAGTATATAGATCAGGGTGAACATGCTGCAGGCTTATTCATAGATTTAAAGAAGGCTTTCGATACGGTAGATCATGCGATGCAAAGAAACTGGAAAACTTAGGCATAGTAGGTACTCCCCTAAAGTTATTACGCAGCTACCTCTCTGACAGACGGTGTCAGACTTTTGTTGGAAAGGCGTCAAGCAGCATGGGAACGATAACCTGTGGTGTGCCACAAGGCTCCGTTCTTGGGCCATTATTATTCCTGATTTATATAAATGACATAGTTAAATGGGGAATAAAGGGTACTATTCAACTCTACGGAGATGATACAGTGATTCTTTATCACAATACCGATATAAACGAACTTCAAAAGGAAATGGAAAGAGATGTAGCTTGCCTGGCAAACTGGCTACGAATGAATAAGCTAAGTTTTAATTAAAAAAAAAAACACATTACATTTTGTTTGGAAATAAAAACAAAGTCTGAACATAAATCTTTGTAATAACCGCCTCGAAAAAGCTGGTGTTACAAAGTATCTTGGCCTATTCATTGACTCGCAACTCACGTGGAATCATCATTTTAAACATGTTTTATCTAAAATTAACCCCATAACTGGTGTTTTATATAGACTCCGCGGGTTACTTCCTACCTCTCTATTAAGATCAATCTACCACGCTATGATTCACTCACATTTAATATATCTTTCCGGGATTTGGGGATTTGCTACAAAAAAAAAATGATTTCAGAGATCCGAGTCATTCAAAATAGAGCCCTACAAAATATATTTAGTTTGCCTTGGGACACACACGTCAAAGACATCTACAGAAACTCCCAAATACTTCCGTTTAATATCATTCCCACCTGCGAAATTACAAACACCATCTTGCGTGTAATTCAACACTCAGCACATACTAACACCACACTCAATTACAATCATGACGTACACCAACACAACACAAGAAGTCACAACAAACTACACATACCAAAAATACACTTGGACTAAAATATGGACTAAAATCTTTAGAATGTGTAGCTTATACAGAATACAATAAATTACGCAACGCTATAAAAAATGCAAGCCAATGTGAAAGGTCTCAGAGTAAGATGCTTAAACTCTATTTTTTGAAAGAATACCTCAAGGATTAATGTTGTGATGTGTCTCCGTAATGAGTATAACTATATAATGTACCAGTGATGTGTTTCTTTATAATAAGTGTCTCTGTACAATCATATTATAATGTACCAGTGATGCCTTTATTAAAAATGCAAAATATGTGTTGTAAATATTGTTTATGTACTGTGAAGATTAATTATGTATTTTAAATATTATGTGTATTCCTAAAACCTATACGGCAGGTTCTGCATTTGATCCCACAATGAGTTTCTTAACTCTTGGGAATACAATGCAAATTGTATTGTATACTTTAAAAAAAATAAAGATATTAATTATTATTTATAATGCAAGTTAGATATTCAGAATCGGCGTTTGCTGATCTATATGAATATACATTTTAAAGCTATTATATTTTTCACTGGAGTTCCTTATTGTAATTCAGTTGAAACGAACCGTTATTACAATAATCTATGCGTATTAAGGGCGGGTCTGAATTGTAAAACTTTACTGACAAAGCTAAAGCCATTTGAAGCAAAGTCTTTCACGAGGGCGATACTGAGAGTAATTATCACTGTTATTATTTGCACATTAAGTAGGTACCTATAGTGAAATGTAGGTAGGCACAGCTTGAGATCGTTCGCATCCTTTAAAATGCGAATAGTGGATATTATTTAATATTCCTCGGTTGGGGAAAGAATCAAAGAATAGCAGAGACCGTCCACAGATAAGAGACGAATTTGGGGGAGAGCTATGTTCAAAGCTGGAAGCCAGAGTGCACTCGAAGAAGATGTTAGTGAATGGAGACGATAGTTGTGTATCCACGGATACAAGTAAAACAATTAAACGGCGTTTTAACTTTCGCGTATACAAAAATTTCAAACGTCAAACACAGTACTGTCAAATGTCAAACAATTCAATGTTACCAGGTATGAAAATAATATTAACTCATAAACTTTAATATTTTATTTATTTTTATTCACCCTATTGGGTTTTTACATGGAACAGTAGGTAACATTATGTTAATATAAATCCTCGTTTCCTGCGAACGCTTTTTCGACTAGGGTTTTTTATCCAGTTACGATCTTTTCCCTAAAAAGTCATGAAATGTAATAATAATAAACTCAGTCAATTAAATAAAACCATCAGATGGTGATAGTAATAAGGCCAAAGTGCCGCAGTACTAGTTAGAGTAGTTAGCTAGAAAACATGAGGGGTATTTGTATAAGCCTAAAGAACTAAGAACCTAAAACCTGTTTTACATATAATGCAATATATTAATTATACATAAAACAAGTTTTTAGGTTCCTAGTTATGGGTTTTTTACGTAAATAAAAAAAAAACAACCTGAAGCCAATCGAAAACTTAAACTTTAAATTAATTAATGATTAACAAACAACGATATTTTATTCCAACCTTTGAAAATATGTAGAACATTCAAAAAATTATTTTATACTGATTTTGTCGTCTAAGCAAAACATTTTGTTTTTAACCAAAGCAAAACACATGGACGAAATGTTTATGAAAACAAATCTTTCTGTGTGGTTTTTTGTGGATGGTTTCGAAAAAGCGTTTTTTTTTTTTTGATTTTACGGATTCTTTTGCAATCCTCTACCTAGCTGGAGTAGAATAGTAGTTGAATTTTCCGATCTCCGGTAGCGCTGACTCGTCCCGGCTATTCTGTGGCGCATCAAAGCAGCGAACCCATGCACCCTTCCCTCTGCGAACATCTGCGAGGCGCTGCATCTCCAAGGGAGGCCGAACAGCGCCCTGTAAGCGTGGTTATATTGCACTCGGAGTGTGTCCATGAAGCCTTGTGTATATCTAAACCCTGTCCATCATTAGAACGACCTGAGAGCGCGCATGTCCTGCCCCTTTCCCCCACTACTTTCTCCGCGACTTGGTATCCACGTTAACACATTCAAACCCAGGATATTTTTTTTAATTCTGTACTACCTACCTACAAACACAAATTTAACTCATTTTATACATTTAAATAATTATGGTTATAATATTAAAATATACATATTGCATTTTATGTGGCATCAGGTTCATTAAAACAGCTAGGGAATTAATCCGAAATTGATAATATTATGATAATTTGACTGAACATCCACGGTATGAATGGGTTAATATCTCAGAAACGCGTGTATGGGCGGAGTTACATGGCCGTCGCAGCCGTGCGCGGGAGATGGGACGCATGCGAGGGGGTGGGTATGCGCAGTAGGAACCAAATTTGGAACTGTAGCAGGTTGTTCTTAAGTTAAACTCACAATAGTCCATAGTTCGCTAATATAAAAGGTGTATTTTATATTTCGTTATATTTTCAAAGCAGAGGGGGTAAAACTTCTTTTTTTTTAAATCACCGTTAGCCCCCAAATAATTGTTAAAGGTGCCTCTAAAATCGCGAAACATCATTTCCTTTAATGGCCTATATTTCATAATGTGAAACAAAAATAAACACGTTACTTCTAATCCGTACTAGATATTTACTATAATTTTTGATGGAAAAAAGATCTTTAGGTTTAGGCGAGTATTTTGGCCTCAAATCCAAAATTAAGTGTTGTTTAAAACGGGCCGCGCAGCCGTTCTTCTAAAGAGTTAAAATTAAAATTTGTCTTGATAATGACATCACGAACATTGCTTTTTTGTAAGGTCATAACATTGTGTTTTGCCTCATAGTGTAGAATAAATTACCGTGCGGGGCAAGGAACTTGACGCTTTTTAAAAATACGCGATTTGTCAACACTTCAGGGGGCCAAGTTTGTAGCTTTTGCGTTACCTAACGCAAGTTAAGTATGAAAAAAACAACAAATTTTACCAGTTTTCATAAACCTGGCGTCGTCTCTTGCGTTTGCGCTACTGATTTGTCTCTTAACGTAAACGCAAACTTAACTTGTTAGCGCTGTACGGACTGCCAAACTGTCAAATTGTGTTTATTTTGGCCGATTTAACTTGCATTAGCTAACGCAAAGGATACAGACTTGGCCCCCAGACAGTTCCGTCTTTATCTTAAGAGAACACCTTGTAACATTTGTCATCCTTGGGGATGTTGTACAAATGGTACACATTGAGTACACAGTACTCAGAAATAAATGTTTTAACTTTTCCTAAGGCTTCAACATCGTAGGCTAGGTGTCAAAATGGCACACATTGAGGACAGAGTGCTCGGAAATGAATATCTGATATTTTTCTTGAGCCCCCACCTCGTAGGGGGCCCCGTCTAGATATCAAAATAGCGCACATTGAGGACATAGGGATCGGAAAATAATGTGATATTAAATATTCCCCCCCCCCCTCCAAAAGGGCCCCCAAACTCACTGTGCCTATGGGCCCCTACACGGCTTAAGACGGCCCTACCCCTAGATCACTATAAAATAGTATTAATGTACGGGACGTGTAGGATCCGCAGAAGAAAAACAGTGTAAATATTTAGGCACCGGCACACAGGGACGCACGACTATTGTGATTTGCGAATCCCCTTGAGAAAGGCGTATGATAATGTCCCAATGAAGATGTTGTCCGAGCGTACTTGACTTATGGCACCAGCCAGTATGGTCGGTCGCTGACGTAGCGGGTAGTGATGTTAGCGGGTGCTGGCTGTAGAAAACTGTTCTTATTTGGTAGTGGCAGGTCGAGGTATCCAAGGAAGGAGATGTTGCCCGTTCAGCGATTGAAGTGAAAAAAGAGAGCAGAGACCACTGTGCGCACGCTATTTATAACGCGCGCGGCGCGGCCGAACATTAAGCACCGGCATTGAACATGCAGTGCAATACTGCTATTGGCTCGGTTTTGCGCGTGGTTTGCAATACCGGCTCTCGGTTCTTTTTTAATTTTTGACGATTCGGATAAATTATTCTGCAATGCGGTTTTCGCGTAAATGTTCGTTTCGGAAACAATTATATTAATATTATCTTTAGCAGAACAATAACAGAAGAGAATGTATAAGACGTTGTATGAAAGTGAATGAAGCAAGAAGTGTATGCCAAGATCGAGTTGTTTGGCGGTCCGCCCTCTCTGCCTACCCCTGCGGGGAAACGGCGTGATGGTTAGTTAGTTAGTTAGTTAGATAGCAAAAAACAGTTGAAAAAGTTGCATTTCGGACTGAAAATCATCGAAGCTATGCAGTGTTGGGAAGAAATTTGTATCACCCATATCCTCGCTTCTTCCCGTCTCCGTTTAGGCCCTGGTTGGGATTCTACTACAACCGGTTCCTAATCATCAGAAGAGGAATTGTCGGAGAATATTGATAGGTCATCGATAGTTTCAATATTTTCGCCTTCATTATCACTGTTCATCAAAATATTGGCGATTTCATCATCTCTTAGATCACTTTTAATGGTATGATTTCGATCACAAAAACAACAAAATAAAATTCTCACAACAAACACAAAACTTGAAGAATAATGAAAAAAAAATTTAAATGTTTGTTATGCAATGCAAAATATTGCAAAACAACTACAAAAGGGTAACTTTTATATTGATTTACATACGATTCTGTCACAAGAAAGGTTAGAAGTTTGAAAACTATGAAAATAATAATAAGTAAACTTGCTATGAACACATTATCATTTTAAAATACACAACATACATAAAATGCATACTCTAAAGCGCAGATAAACGAACAAATTAAAAATCCGCTAGAAAAACATCGGAAAACATGCGCGCCAAAATCAACAATTTAACATTTCTGCAAATGTACGACCTTGTAGACGTGACGTCATCAAAAACAAAGAACAGTCGATATCACGGTCGATAATGAAGTTATATGATTAAAAACGATGAAAAGTCAAAGGAATAGGTCCATGGTTGGCAAAACAATGAATATTTACACCAAAGAGGCGCCAAATTTCAGTATGTGATGCTGGACGCGAATGGACGTCCACACTCCTTTGACGAAAGCGCGCGAGGACGTTCATTTCTGTCCATACTCCCAGAAAGGTTTATGAATACCATTCGCCGAATGACAGCAACTGCTGTCATCCGAGAGCCGGAGGAGCAGTTATAATAATTCATTTTTAAGGATAATTCCTTATCCTTTTAAAGAGCCGGAATCGGGCACCAGGTCCAGTTCCAACCTCAGAGTAATAAGGGTTCCGACAGGCGGGAAGTATGCATCATCAAGGTAAACGTACGGCGGTCAATGTGACAGATCGACAGATGACATGAGACACTCCGCGATCCCGGTAAATAAATATAATGACCCGCCGGGTAGATGCGTCACTTCAAAACATGGGAGCCGCTGTGTGTTGCGCCAACAGATGCTCTAATGCATGGGTCGGCAACCTTTTGTTGTAAATGGACCAAATATTTTTCATGGGGATCAGTGCGGGCCGCACTTTCAGTAGGTATACCTACAATATTTATGTACAAATATTTTAGTTTTAAAAATAAAACGCTAAGTGTATATTTTAACGACATTTATTGTATTTAATAAAATCAATGAGATTTTTTGTGATTGCATTTGACTTGCAAGTTTTTTTTATATCAGCTTGCATTTTTGAAGTAGAGACGCGTAGTATTGCGTCTAAATGTGAATTCGATAACCGAGAACAGTGTTTGTTTTTTCGATAATTCAGAATTGAAAAAGTTTGTTCACAAATATATGTACTACCAAAGATAGTAATTATTTGCTGAGCAAACCTTTTTAAATCCTTGTAGTTTTCGGAAGGCAAACTCCCATAGAAATCCACCAAATTAGTTTTTTCCTTAAAAGCCATTTTAAGTGTGTTATCATTTTGCAAATCTATCACGTTGATTTGCAAATCGCTTGGTACATTACCGATATCTACTGCAAAGGGGTTTTCGAAAATCTCTTTTCTTTGAAAAGATCTTTTTGAAATCAGCAAACCGGTTTTCAAACTCAGCTTGTAGTTGCATTAATGCACTTTTCATTTTAGTATTTTGCCAACCAAAATTTATTTCAGCTTCTTCTACTGCTTTCTTGCAATTTGGAAAATGATCGAGTTTCCTTTCATCGATATGCTTGATAAATAATTTTAATTTCATTTCAAATTTAACATCTGAATACATATTGCATATCAATTTATTTTTCCCCTGTAAACGTGTATTGAGTATATTCAGTTCGGCAGTCAAATCAGTTAAAAACCCAAGATCTAGTACCCACTGGTGGTTGGAAAGTTAGTGTATTGCCTTTCCTTTCATCTCGATAAAGTTACAAATTTCTTTCCTCTAATAATTCAATTGCAATTCATAGTGCACCTCGTCTTAAAAAGTTTATCATTGTAATTTTTTTTAAACTGTCGTAAACTCATGGATACTTTCATATTGCATTGTTATATTCATTACTTGTAATGTTAGGAATAATATTATTATCATGCAATAGGTAGGTACTTACCAAAAACACTAAGAGAATTCACAAAAACAACAAAACAGATTTTATAAAAAAATAAAACTTGCAGCGAATGTAAACGCCGACGTGGGTAGGTAGTTAGCGCAGGGCGAGCGAACGAGTAATGTTACTGGCGGTCGACAACGGAATGATGCGAGGTGCGTGTGGCGTTCTTGCCTTCCTTCTCTTTCTCCCCGCTCCCCCTTCGCTCCTCCTTCACTATCCCTTCGCTCCCTTTCTCGCTTCCTTTCACTCGATTGTGTATAATATCGTCCGTCATGTGCGTTGCGGCGAGAATCTTGCGGGCCGCACCAAGATGTCTCGCGGGCCGCAGGTTGCCGACCCATGCTCTAATGCACACACCCACTTTAAATTATGAACTTGTATTATGCTGTGTGTACCCAGCTTAAACTTTTATCATACTTAAAGTACGAAGATATCAATCTAGCGAATGGCA
>JAHDVE020000538.1:40922-150592 GCA_022606495.2 Halesus radiatus | reverse complement strand
TAAAATTCATTTCTGATCAAATTCAATGGATATCTCTGAGATTTAGGATTAATTTCTCACGAGACGCCTCTCAATCTCCTTGGCTGAAATTGAGAAAGATATTTAGGTTGCTCTGCACTTTTAGTGAACTAAATTATTGATGATCGGTGGAAAGGTATCTTTTCCTTTACCATTTAAGCATCTCTTATGAGAACATGTTACCATAAATAGTACTAAAACTGCGGCATAAATTATTCGACCAACATTTTAATCCAGTCCGAAGCAAATTGGATATTTTATTATCGTCCAATACGAGATTTTATTTATTTATTAGCAATTATGTAAATAAACACGTGAAATATGAAATAAGATCGAAGTATAAATATGTTTACAAAATAATGTTGAAGATACAAAATGATACATATAGTAGTTATTATATTTTGTAAACTATTTAATCGTTTTGTGTTTTTCTTGGTCCTCCTCACTGGGGGGGTCCTGTGCTGAGGTGGTCTAGAGTTATTTATGTTGATATTATGTAATTAAGTACGTCTTCTTTATGGGTTTTAATGTTGTTTCATTGACCTCTTTCAGCCAGGCGTTTATTCTCGATTTAACTAAACTTTTCTATTTGTTTTAAATCCGGGGGAAGGATTTTGTGGAGTTTTGTTGCAAAATACGTGCAATTTCTTTCCACGAAAGTGGTTTTATAACAGGGAGTGTTTTTTACGTCATTTTGGTTAGATCTAGCGAAAGAATCGTTTTGTTTTCGAACCTATTTGTATCGAAGATTTCTGAATATTTATTTCACAATTAATTTTATTTCTTTTCTGTTTCCTTACAGATAAAAAAGGTTCCGAGTTTCGACTCGGTCGTCAACAGTCCGAAGCGAGTAGGACTACGGTTTTTCCAAAAGGGGTAGGGGTGCGGCTGGAGGGAGTGGAGAAGAGAAAGGTCGGAAAGTACCTGGCTGTTCAGATCTGGTCACCAAACACGGCTGAATTCATTTCAAGCAAAGTTTTTCACCGAGGCGATACTGGGAGTATCTACCACTCTCAATATTTGAAAACTTCTTCTTCATCTGGGGCCCACTCCCATCGGGAGTTAGCTATCATCAGGGCAATCTCCCCCCTGCAGTATGCAGCCCGGAACAGCTCTACGGAACTGCACTCGTAACAGACACGTAGTTTACGAATTCATAAAGTTCGGCGTCTTCCTCTCCTTCGTCTTCATTTGGATATAAGTTTTGTATAATATTTAACAATTTACTTTTTTTTTCTACCACATTGTATCATATTTTACCACATCATATAATAGCATACACACTAACGTATTTTCTGCTCTTTCTCCACGTTATAACCATATTTTACCATAATCTACTATTTGACAATATTTTACTGCATTTTAACGTTTTTTCACCACGTTTGACCATGAATTACAATATTTTAAGCACCCATTAGGACAATATCTTTGTCCACTTTCTTGAACGATAGAAGGGGAATTTTACCAATGTTTTATAATATTTTGTTAATTTGGCAAATATCAGAGAATATTTTAGCAATTTTCTACAATAATTTACCATTTTACCGCATTCGGCTATGGATATCAGAGGCGTGCAGTCCATGAAGGCTGAAAAGTTGTGCTTGCCCGAAGAAAAACGCACCTTAATAAAAATTTATGGAAATATTGGAAAAGGCGAGGATTTCCGAATAAAATGCATTTTTTTCACGTTGTATGCTCTTCTATTCCGTTGTCCAAACAATCAGCAGAAGACAATAATAAAAGGGTAATTTTCAAATATTCAATGCACAATTTATACCTAATGTATATATGCACGTGTATGTGTATATATGCGTATAGATGTGCGTATATGTGTATATGTATGTACATATATGTATATGCGTTTACGTGTTTATGTATGTACGAACCTATGTGCACATGTGTGCATTCATGAACACGTATGAAAAATATATAAAAGGTATGTTTAATATTTTCAAAATCTAATCCTTATGCATGTCTTTTTCTCCTTTCTATTTTCTAATTTCTATTTTAATTATTCCACTTTTCAGCTTGTTTATATACTTAATATATATGTTTACACTAGACTTCATACAAAGTAACTATTCAATCTTTAATTTATCGAGATTTAAAAACCTCATTTTAATATTTAATCATTGTATAAAATAATATTAACATAACCTAAATAAAACATGAAAACGGAAAAAAACAACAGAAAATGAAAAGATTTCAGTAGCATCTGGTACTCGAACCCAGGACCTCTGCCTATCCGGGGCAACCGCTTAACCAACTTAGCTAATGAGACCAGTTCAATTTATGTCATCTGATGAAGATAGGTCCTGGTTCGACTGAAAAATATTTATCTTCTGTCGTTTTTTTGTTTTCATGTTTCATTTAGGTTATGTTAATATTATTTTCTACAATGATTAAAGTTTATTACTTTTCCCCATTGATCACCACAAAACAGGCATCCGCCCAGTACGGTGATTTAATGTATCTACTCTATGTAAATGTCTTAATTAAATATAATGTTAACAATTTATACCCAAACTGCATGCCGCTGATGGATATGTATATATTACCATGTTATGTGAGTTCATTGAAAACTTATTGTTTTTAATTGTTTTCTGTAGAACTCCAGTTCAATTTTCAAGTTATACTCGTATGTATTTAATGATAATATGTTATTATTTCTAATTTTGAAACTGTCAATTCATGGTGGAATTAATTCCGTATATAAATAGTAAACAGTACCGTCAGCAATAAAACAAATTTCAAGTAATAAAAACAACATTAGAAAGCAGGGGAACTCACTCCCGACATTGATGCTATATATACCATAGATTTAGTATCCATTGTGCTAGTCTGACGATGCCTGTGATAGGGTGAAACCGGTCCGCTCGAAAATAAATAAGAGGAAAAAAGTTACAAAGGTTTTTAAAAAAAAAATCATTTTCATATGTTATTACATAACTTACGGTTTATTTTCTTAAAAGTTATATCTGGTAATCTTACTATTTTTATTATTTACCCATGTGGCCCGTACCAATGGGCCTGCGGGCCGCACGAAATGTGTTCGCAGACCGCGGGTTATAGTCATATCTCCTAGACTTTACAAGCTTTTCTCCTGAGCCAATATGCAACAAACATTATCCCGAGCTGTATGAAATTCGAAAAGTTCAAGAGGATTGTTTGCGGAAGCCGATTCACTTACCTTTTATCGGTTATCCTTACCGTTGTGAATATTTCATATAGCTATGAAACTATCTTGGGAAACTGGGAAGCAAACCGCGGAGCTTAACTTTATATTATTATGAGTATCTCCCTAACAAAATAGCTTTACTGAATATAACGCTAGAAACTTGCAGAAGAAATGTATTGGCTTGGTTTAACAATTTGAATTTATGTCATTTTATTAATATATTGGGTTTGGGAGACCATTCTTGTTAACCTTAGCAACCGTGTTTGGAATTGTTCATTATATTTTCAATATGATAATCTACACTTAATTAAATATTTATATGTATGGCGTTAATATAATTATTGGATAAATGTTGAGGTATGCCTAATTATTGATATTTTTGGCAAGTAGAGCAATTTAAGCCAAATGCTTTTTAAAAATCTAGTTGCTAATAATAATTTGATTAATTTTGTTTGAGCCTTAGCCTTGAAGTCGTTTGATTTGAATGGTATCTCAAAAAGCGGAAACAAAAAATTAAAACTTTGCACATTGATATAAATGCACTATGGTAAAATCTCAATGGAAAACTGTCAATAAGGGTGTTCCACAAGGAAGCATTCTTGGGCCTCTCCTATTCCACATTTATATAAACGAACTTCCTATTATTGCTGGCACAGAAATTTCAATGTGTGCTAATGATACCATTTTTTTAACGTACGACAACGCGACTTATAACAACGGTTGATATGGCTACGATCGTAAAAATTGACATCAAATACAAGCAAAATAAAACTTCATATTTTTTTCATTACAAAGTATTTCGATAATATGGAGATATTTTAATGATAAATTCAATGATCAATATTAATTTCACAGAATATTTTTTTAATAATGCATTCGTAGCCATTAATTTGGTATAAGGTATTACTGTAATTTATTTTATTTTTTTTAATTTTTATTAAATTATTAACGCCCCGGTGGACTTTTACATATTTTAACATTTAAATGATTTTGTGTACAGAAAGAAAAAAAGGCTTTAAGTTAACAAAAAAATAACATGATACATATTTGGTATATAAGCGCAACATATTTATAATATGTATGTATGTATAATAATGCATAATAATATATAAGTGCATGACACAGAGATGTTATAAAGGGAAGGTTTTTTAATTAGTAGAAAATACATTTTTTTAAATAAAAATAGTACTACCCTGATCTAAATGATACATAATATATAAGGGCATAATATAATATAAGTGCACGAAATTGTGAAAAAAAATCGATGTGTTTTTATATTTGGGATGACGTAAAAATGTATGAAGTTGCATAATACAAAAAGAGAAAAGAGGAACAAGTTTTCGAATTGTATATAAGTAAAAAGATAATACAAAAAATTATATAACAAAGTAAATAAGTTCGAAGCAGAGCTAGGCAATTTACATTAAAAAAAAACTGGTTGTTAAATTTTACTAATATGTGTTAAAAAAATTCATTGAGGTGTTAAAGATGTCGACAATATCTTTATAATTATTACCTAAATTCTGTATACGGCGAATGGGACTATACAATTGCGATACAGTGTTGGAGTTGTCACAATAATAAGGTAAATAGTGCCACGATGTTGATTTACGTGTACATGGAAACAACTCAAATATAATATTAATTGATAAACTAAAGTTTTTAAGACAAGATTTTTGTGCATAGCGCAAAGGGTAACAATTATTTTTATAAACAATAATTATTAGCCTGAAATTATTAGAGCTCTAATGAGCATCTGACCGGATATTAGAAGGGTGTGGGTTCGAGTCCTGCCGGCGACATTTATCTTTGCTCGGAAGGTTTTTTCAATTTGGATGAGTGTTTCAGTCAAATATAATAGTTCAGGAATATCAATAATTGACGTTAAGTCAGTAATTATTCTACGTTCTGATAATTTTAATAATTTAAGATAACAGAAGATTGATATATTCCATTGTAATACACACTCTGAAGTTAAAGGAATTTAGTTTTAATTCTTTCTATTGTGAGGGAATAGTTAGATAACTCGGTACTCGCATTGTTGAGTTGTACTCTATTTGACTCGTAATTAATAACGTGTACAATTTTTTTTCTAAATTGGTTACATATTCTTAAATATAAAACTCAATATGTTCAGAGCATTATTTAACGTAATTTCAATATGATTAACAAAATTTACTTTTTGATCAAAGTGTACACCAAATCATCTACCCCGGTTACAGTTGTTAGCACAATAACCCAAATGGAATGATCATAAATGAACGATTTTTTTATTCTATGAAATCTCATAAGTAGACGCTTACATACATTGAGTGGTAAATCGTTATTTTGGGACCATTCAAAAAGTTTGAACAACTTACTTAACAATGTGCAACAGTTATAAATATTTCTTAGATGTCGTTCCTCTTATTTTATTTCAGAAATAAACAGTACGTTCATAAAATGATTGGCGTACAAATTACAAGATTTTAGAAAATTATTATAAGTATCGGTACCAATGACATGTATCCATGTTCTGGTAACTGGTTATATACATTCTTCAAGGCGGGGTTAGTACAATACAAGGGAATGATACACGGTAAAGTAAAAAAGGTATGTGAAAAAGTGTATGGTGTATATAAATGTATGTGTCTGTGTATGTGTGTGTATGTGTGTGAGCGTGTATGTGTACCTTTGTATCTGAATAGTGCTATGAATTGGAGTGTTGTGATTTCGCATTGATGTTGCGAGTAATATTTTACTTATATTAATTTTGTATCAAAATGAGTATAAATAATCGGTTTTTCTTTTATAATATGGAAAATGTTGATTCGGTAGACTACTTATTACTTCCACTTGACGAATAAATTATTTTTCCTTTTCGACCCCTTGGAATAACAAGGTTCCATCTGACAAGGCACTGTTATGCGATAATGAGTGTTAAAATTACCTTCCATAGAGCACATAATCGCATGACATTGCTGTGTCAGATGGAACCTTGTTTATTTCAAGGGGTCGTTTTGTACTTTTGTGAAATTACCCTGAAAATAAACTCATAGCTACCTATAAGATGGTTGTCCAATAAATAAGAAGTTTGTAGATACGGGTGTTTAAAAAACTACTTCGCCGCCATACATAATGCATGATTGGAGGTTTGTGGAGGTTTCCGGATCGACTAGTATTATGAATCCACCACGGAACAAGCCCCTGGGAGCCGCTTTCCAATGAATATTTAAACCCCCAGTCTGATGGCTTAGACCGCAGGTTTGGCCCGCCGGATGTAAGGGAATTCGTGGGCCCGACGTTAGAATGTGCCGATAGAGAAGAGCCAAGAACTGGAAGCCAATTTTCGACTAGTCAACGTCGCATCATTTATTCACTAACTAGATTACAGCGGGAAATCGCAAAAGTTCACGAAATCATTTCGTTAGACCCCACACGGTTCAGTAAAGCAACATGGATTAAAGTGATGTAATCAGTAGTCAGTAATCGGGATTTACGGTAAACCTAGCCCAGGTAATCCCAAAGGTGATCCCAATCCAATCTTCCGTTAAAAACAGGTAATACTTCTTGAAAAAACTCCAACCTTCTATAACGATTTGTTTTCGTAACTTGTTTATAAATTGAGCATTTTTTTAAAACTTTTTTTTTTTATGTTAATACTGCGCGAGAGTCCCAACCGATCAGAGCCGGTGGGAGTACGGTTTCCCCAATTTTCATATTTTGTGAGGCTGAAAGAAGTGAGGAGGGGAAGGAGATGAGAATATTGAAGGTTGGGAAATCTAGCTATTCAGATCTGGTTACCAATCATGGCTAAAACCATTTCAAGCAACTTTTTTATTAAAAGTGGTGGTCCATCAACAGGGAAACGTGTTGCAAACATACTACGTAAGAATTTAAAAAATATTCTTAATAAAAGGTTCTTATTTAACACATTGTAAGAAACCTGACACTTTAAGGCGGAGTGATTTTTCCATCTAATCCCCTTAAAAACTGTCAATTTAACACCGTCAAATTGTAATCCTTAATCCAATTACTTAGCCTTTTCACTCGGCTGGCTACGACCAAACCTCCGCTCGGAACTGTGTAGGCTTTCCACTCGACTACTTGTTCGGCCTAATTGGATCAGTCTTGTATCTTACCTGTTGTTGCTAAAAATTATAACACCGGCTCCAATATAGTTTCCTGACTTAGTTAAATCTTCACACTTCCTGTGATAAGCAAATACATAAAATCGGTTTCGAAAGAACCTTTTAAATTATCAGAATAAAGATGAACTTATAAAAATTCTAAATTTTACAATAAAATACGGACTAACTATTATAATCGTTGTATAGAAAATTCAATTCAATTGTTTCACTGATATATTGCCAGCCCCCTTTATTTTTGTGTTGTTTTCCACTATACGAGTACAATATTACAAGGATGGTCATTGGGTCGATTGCGATTTACTGGATGATCGCAATGGTATTTCCGGTGGATCGCAGACCTATATTATACTATTTCCTGTTCAAACGAGTCTAAACTACGTTAGTTTTTATCTCTTCTCTTACTTCGCCTATCTCGCTCAAAGTCACTGCTTTTCGCACGCACCATGGCAACTGATGTTTTCTAGAATTTTTCTTTTCTCTCACTTCACTCATTTCGCTCACAGTTATTGTATGTTTATTTATTTATATCTATATATTATAAAATACCATTTTACCAAATAGGTTATTTTTTAAGATGGTGTTTTTTAATGTGGAGTGTGGGGTAGTTTTGAAGAGGTGATACTGTGAATGGATTTTTATGTGTCGTTACCACCTCACTAAGATAACCTGTGCTGAGGTGTTCACGTGGATGTGTTAAATGTGGTACAATTATTGAGGTGTATTGATTACTTTTGATTTAATTTTTTAGTTTTGCTCTATAAATAAGGTAGAATATGAAGAGAAATACATTTTTCGTTTTTGTTTTAGTTACAGTAGGCAAATCCTTTAAAATTTAATAAACATGTAATTAAAGATACTCTCCACTAAGTTTGATAATATTAAAGTATATTGAACAGAAAAAGAGAGAAGGGACTATCAAGAAGGCGTAGTATTTTATGTATTGGGTTATGTTTGGTTTTGTTGCTACTGATGTTTAGTAAACATCGGGAACTTTCTGTGAGTGCACACGTATATACGCCATTGGAGATGTGAACTTAATTTTTATAATAGTAAAATACATAACTATATTAATGTCGTTATTTCTCATTTATTTTTACTTTTTACATGTATAAAATATTTACATATTCGAATTGTAATTGGGTTTATAGTTAACTCGCGATATTATTACAAACGATATGAGTCGATCGCCAGAAGTTTTTTTCATCAACTAGTCCTAGGAAAAAAGTGTGTCCATCCCTGCTTTACAACATTTTTTTAATACATTTTTTTTATTTCACACTTCTGTGTATTTGTTACAGTAAGTAAATTTTTTGATTAATTAAGGGGCTTATTAACTTGACTTTCAATAACGATATATTGGCTGTTTGTTCATAAAATCATAATAGTCAGCTATATTCAATACAGTTCCATAAATTATCTCCTTTCACTATTTTTTCCCTTATTTATCACTTACTAAATTCACTCATTTGCCACTACTTTCATTCAGCTTCTGTGAAGTCTTCATCTACCTTGTTATGGTTATTTTTAAATTTTAATATCACACAAGAGTTTCAACTGCTACCAACTATGACATAGCCAATTGGGATAAATTATGGGGTTGAAGGGAGTGGGGAGGCGAAGGAGATGGATAAGAGGGCGGTTAAAAAAATAGATATCTGGCCAAAAGCTTTACGATAGAAAATGGTGATTTTTCACCATTTTTTTATAACCATAAACACATGGGTACACATACACGCTCACACGCACCCACACACACACAGACACGGCCACATACAATTATAGACTACATATTTTTTCATATACCTTTTTAGCTTTACATTCCCCAGCATTGTACTAACCCCGCCCGGTAAAATATACTTACTAGATATTACATAAAGACATGTCATTGGTACCAATACTTCTAATAATTTTCTAAAACGTTGTAATTTGTACACCACTCATTTTATAAATGTACTGTTTGTTACTAAAATAAAGAAAATAAAATAAAAAAATAAATAAACGAATCAAAAATAACGTACAAAAATATAAGCAATTTTGTGAGCAGACAGCGTTGTTTGGCAAGGTCTTACTTAGTGTATCCCACCGAAGTAAATGCAATTCGCAATCAATACATTACCGATGCATTAAGTCATTGAAGCCTGCAACACATCAAACATGGCGACTTTTATAGGGTTGCACATCCGACCAATCAGCGGCCGCTGCAATTCTCCCCGCACCCCCCTCAGGACATGGTATTGTTTTTCTGCAATAAGCCCCACTTTTAATCCTCGCATGCAGCGTGATGCATGACGGGGTGTGCGGTGGAGCGGGGGAAATAGGGAAACGAGGGACGCGTAATCTGCGAGGGTGTCTTGATTGCACTTTGCTTGAATGCATTCCTGGTATATTAGCGAATACTTGAACAGATTTCTAGAGACTCGTGTACGGCTCGTGATCTGAGAAGTAATGTTCCTTTTAATTTACCAAGACAGTGATTGTGTAATCAAAAACATTGCGAGAAAAATTGACATCACTCAGAAAATCATGAAAAAAATATGCCAAATTTTTCTTTGCGAGATAGAGATAAAATAATGAAAATAATATTTTTTTATAAAATTCTTATATGTATGTACATTACAAATTGATAAAATTCAATATAAATCAGAAATTACGTGTAGATACTTAAAATATCCAAGGAAAAAGATTATCGTCTTTTAAGTCCTTGTTAAAATAGGTTAAAGTTGATACTCTTTATATTAATAAAAAACGTACAGTTAAGTTTCTCACGTAAGTTGTGAGTTTCGTATTAAAATCTATTTTTGTTACCTACGACATTTTATCATTCATTAGCAACGGACGTTTATAATGATATATTGAATTTCCTTTAGATCTAGGAAAAAAAATATATAATACGAAAAAAAGCAATATAGTATTTTTTTATGTAGGAGGGTGTTTTTCTCACTTTTTAATCTCCGATTGAACTCCCAATGAGATAGACCACGAGCCGCCACTGTCAATCACATATGAGATGAGTTGATAATTTGAAGAGAGCTGCAGACTTTGCATAGGCGTATAGAGCTAACTCCATTATAATATAAAGTACTTGTATGAACGTATAGTGCTAACTCCACTATATAAAGTACAGCTTTATGTACACGTATAGTGCTGACTCCACTATATAAAGTACAGCATTATTTAAACGTATAGTGCTAACGCCACTATACAAAGTACAGCTTTATGTAGACATATAATGCTAACTACACTATATAAAGTACAACTTTATGTAGACGTATATTGGTAACGCCACCATATAAAGTATAGTTTTATGTAGACCTATAATGCTAACTACACTATATAAAGTACAACTTTATGTAGACGTATATTGGTAACGCCACCATATAAAGTATAGTTTTATGTAGTCGTATAGTTCTAACTCCACTATATAAAGTATAGCTTTATGTAGACATATAATGCTAACTACACTATATAAAGTACAGCTTTATGTAGAAATATAATTCTAACTACACTATATAAAGTACAACTTTATGTAGACGTATATTGGTAACGCCACCATATAAAGTATAATTTTATGTAGACGTATAGTTCTAACTCCACTATATAAAGTATAGCTTTATGTAGACATATAATGCTAACTACACTATATAAAGTACAGCTTTATGTAGACATATAATGCTAACTACACTATTTAAAGTACAACTTTATGTAGACGTATATTGGTAACGCCACCATATAAGTATAGTTTTATGTAGACGTATAGTTCTAACTCCGCTATATAAAGTATAGCTTTATGTAGACGTATAGTTCTAACTCCGCTATATAAATCACATGTTTATGTAGACGTATAGTGCTAACTCCACTATATAAATCACATGTTTATGTAGACGTATAGTGCTAACTCCACTATATAAATCACATGTTTATGTAGACGTATAGTGCTAACTCCACTATATAAATCACATGCTTATGTAGACGTATAGTGCTAACTCCACTATATAAAGTACCTACGACTCTATGCAGACGTGTATTGTTAACTCGATAACACTTTATGTTTAAAAAATCAAAACAAAACATTCTCCTGATTTCATTTGACAGAGTGGAAACGATAGCCCACTAAATACCAGCGATTAGTTATTAGTTGCTACGGATGATTGAAAGACTCCAAAATTTTTCGATATGGATTATAATCTATTGCGATTTGTAGAGAGAAAAAAAATCCGCGTTATTTTTTGGGAAAAGGGGTGTTATTTTTCAACACGAGAGATATTTTGCAACAAAGTAGTGGATTTTTTGTTTTCGTTTTTTTTTTTTTAATTTATATGTGCATTTGAAAATCGACAAAAAAATTACGGTATGCAGCGTTTTCGACATGAAGTTAGCTGCGTTCCAATTTATGACTAATAAACTTATCAAAACCATAGGCAAAGAAATATTTAGTATTTACAATATCACTTTCTTATTTTGAAATAATAGAATATTGTGTGAAAAATAAGAAAATTGGCGGTTATTTACCCGAAAATAGCGAACTTCGCGTCATTCTTAGGAACATACTACTTGAATTCTCATTTTTCGCGTATAAATAACGAATTTTGCCTGAAAAACGCGATATTTTTAGGTCATCTGTTAAAATTTTGTCTGAAATTTTGTTTTCATTTAGAATTTTTTCGGACATTAAAGCTGTTGATTTGGAATTTCTGAAAACGGACTTAGGAGGTTTTATTTACAAAGAAATTTGATACTTCACTAAAACTGAAAGCGTGGATTATTTGGAAGTATATCGAACCCTTTCAAAACATGTCTTGAATGGGTATATAATTTTTTTTTGAAAGCCCCTTAGCTCTAACACACTCCCTTAAGTCTCCATACAGCCTTCGGTACATCAATAATACAAGTCCGACGTTCTGCATACATCAATACTCGAGGGGCCATTGGTCACTACCTCCCCTAAGTAACTTGTTAGGATTCAGCATGAATACTGCGGATAGTGGAGGACAACCCTTGGTTGAAGAACCCTTTAGTGTTATGCGCGCGGGAAATATTTAATTAAAAACTTCTGGATGATGGTCATTGATAGTGCATTAAGTGTGCAGCTATTCTGCAGTCACCTAATATTTAATCTCCGAAAACATGTAACAGATTTAGACAAAACATTTTACAACAAATTAGAATCGAACTCGAATCCCTCCATTTCCAACCTCGGCCGCTGGACCCCCAGCACCGACCCCCTCTCCGTTTCCATCCAAATTCCATCATATACCCTTCAATACCTTAGTGAGCGGGCTTAAATATAAGATTGCAATCAGCAAGTGCCGATATCACATAAAACACATTTTACAATTCTTTGAAATAAAAATTAATAAAAGTCCTACAGTAGAAATAGGCAGCCCGCTCACTGGGTAGAGAAGATTATCTCTACATTTATGCACCTCTAACCACAGTGGACACAGGAGGAGGGAGGAATATTCCTGGCACTGTGCACAAAAGTTTTACAATACGATATATAAATGTTATTGTATTTAGTTCCTATGAACCCATTTATTTTTATATTTAACAAGTTAAGTTACGAAAGTAGTTTAGTTTTTTTTTGTTATTTAGAAAACTGTTGTTTCGGCCTTCTAATCCATTTTCAAAGTATGGTTAGGCCACATTGCGATGACTTACTTATATGATTTTATATATTTTTTTGTAAAAAGGTTTCAAGGCACGAGAACAGAGATTTTTAATTATCACAATTATTTGATTATTTGATTATGAGTAAAACGATATTTACTGAAAATATGAATAAATCATTTCTTCAATAGATGTGAAATTATTTTGTGGTTATTAATAAATCATTTATCAATCAATTTATTAACAAAATTATTTTAAACACAATAAAAATTAAAATTATTTGGCCGTAAATAAAATGATGCAATTAAGTCGTCGCTTGTGGCCTAACCACAGTTTAAAAAAGGCTTTGAATGCCGAAACAGCTGCCACAATAATTAAAACTAAAATACTTAAATTTAATAACAGACGCCCTCCATGGTCGAGGGGTAAGGCTCTCGACTACGAATCCGAAGGTCGCGGGTTCAAATCCCGGCGTGCGCAAGTAAATTTTATTTAATTAATTTGTGCTGTTTCACAATTAATTCATTTAATTTACTAGTGTATTTGCGCACGTTCCAGAGTGGAAGATACTCTCAGTATCGCCCTGGTGAAAGACCATCATTCAGAATTGAAACGTTGCTTGAAATGGCTTTTAGCCGTGTTTGGTGACCAGATCTGAATAGCCAGATATTTCCCCCACCTTCATCTACCCTTCTCCTTCCCCTCCCAATACCTTCAGCCTCACAACATTCTCCAATTGGGAATGCAATAGTCCCACTGGCTCCAGACAGTTGGGAGCAGTTGGGACTCTTGTGCGGTATTCATATAAAAAAAAAAGAAACAATAAAATTGTTTTCTTTAAACCTTTCTTTAAAATTAGTTGACCGGTTTCGCTAAAAATAGCACAGTTTGTTATTATTTGTGCCGGGAAGGCTTAGAGAATGTTGTTTTGAATTTTGCCCACTCTGGTTAATCAAAAAAGGAAATTTTGTTCACGTAAAATATTTTCAAAATGGAAAACACAAGTAAACCTACTTAAGAACTTTTTTTATTTAGATGCATTTTGAAAAAAAAAAAATTGTTTCTTTTTTTAGAGATAATCCAATCAATTATGGCACCCAAATAACAAGCAAGAATTTACAACTTAATAAATTTATTAAAAAAAAAAATTATCGCGATCAAGGCCGGGTATACAACAGTTAGTATATTATGAAAATGCTTGATGACCATCAAATCAATGACCGTCTATTTTTTTTTTAATATTTGGAATTTGAACCGATTCTAGGCCCTAAGAGCATAACAACATGACCGTTATGCTTGCCAAATGATATAAAGTTGATCAAAAGCAGAAACGGGCCGAGAATCTGCCGTTGATCCTTGATGTGATGGTCATCAAAGTCGGAAAGCAAACCAAAGTGCTAAATTTAATAACATTGTAATCAATTTCAATATGCATTTTATCCTTGACAGTAGTATCGGTTTCAAAATTAGATATTTTTATTTATTTTATATTCGTTCCTATTTTACTACTGTAAAAAATCATCATAGTAATAAGATGGATGTTTATTTGAGTATTCCATTTACAAGTTCTATAAGTAAATTTTTTTATTTTTTATTTACACTTTTTTTATGCTAGTTAACGGAAGATAAATTTACTCTTTTCTGTAGGTAGATGATAGGTAAGTGTTTTTTTTTCATCACATAATTTATGAAAATATTTTACATAATTTCTTACATAAGATCGTTAATGAGGGGGAATCCATTATCACATTTGGTTTCTCAATAAATCGGTTTTACCGGTAATAAATCATTTTAGGCACCACTAAAAATTAAATTGGGTAGTGTTAAATAGAATCATAGTAATAAGTTGTCTCAACGTGGCTTACCACAGTTTTAAAATGCAAAAGTTTGAAAATGCAGGCCTTGAATGCAGAAACAGCTGTAAATCTAAAATACTAGCAGATCTTAATTATAACGTTATTAAAATTTGATTTACATTCAATATAAGTATAACAAGTATTGAAACATACTTTTGATGTTTGTCGATATTGAATTAAGTATGTAGTCACAATTGCAAATAGTTTATGGTCACTTTTCGAGTATTTTTTTTAAAGATTATCAACCACTACTGTAGAATATATAAGATCTTGGAAAATAAATCTTGTTGCCGTTCAATAAGATGTCTTCGGGAGATATTCATTAAACCTAGTTTCTATTCAAAGAAATTCTACGAAAAGGGATACCTTTTTAAGACCTTTAAGAAGAGAAAAATCTACGGGTTTTTGTGATTTAGGCATTTATTTTTAAATCTCAAGGATTAAACAATGTTGTATGAACAGAATAGCTAAAAATAAATTAGTTAAAAATTATTTTTTCGAAAAAGAATTCTTCTTCTAGAAGGTTTTCACTTTGTGATGTCATTATGTATTTTAATTAAAACAAAATAACTTTGTATACATCACTTTAATAATATACAATATTACTACATGTTTCGTGAGCGATGCTCACATCTTCAGGTATCAATTTTATTAATATGCAATATAGTAATATTGTATATTAATAAAGTGATGTATACAAAGTTATTTTGTTTTAATTAAAAAAAATAAAAAATAAATAAAAAATTTTAAAAAAATAAATAAATAAATAAAAAAAAGTTAAAAATTACTTTGCAAGAATTCAAGAAATATTAATATTAGAGTTAAGGTACACCTTATATGTTTAAGTAATAATAATAATTCTCAAATTTTCAATCATATTTTGAAAACAAATCATTATTTTTGTATAAATAACGGTTTAAACATTTTACATACAAATACAACCGGTTTACAATAAGACAGGTTGAAATTTAAGAAATTAGAAAAAGTGTTAATGCTCAATTAAATATAATCAATAATCAAATCCATAGAATTTACTTTCATATTAATATTAATAATAAAAATAATTTCTTAAATTTCTAATATAAATTTGTTATTCAATGTTTTATAATAATTTGTTATTCACATTTTTGATTTTTTACTTACCTACTTTAATCATTTTTTGTTTATGTTTATAATTTGTCTATTGTTACATTATTGTGTTCTATGTTTATCATTTGTCTATACTCGACATTATTATGTTTTAGTATTCTGTATATTTCATAGATATCAACACAAAGTAATTTTTAATTCATTTTTTTAATAATATTGCCACAACATGAACAAGAATCTTTTGAAGAAATTATAGAATAGTTATTATTAGATAATGGTTATACTAAATTAACCCAGGAATCCTATGATGGCCTTCTTCATATAAGTTTTTGTTTTAAGTCAACCTATTTTAAATACCCTAAATCTCAAAAGGCTGAAATTGAAAAAAAGGTATTCGTGCTCCAAAACTCTAATTTTACATTAAAAGAAGGAGTTCGCTAAAAAAACTATAGAATCTACTAGCTTATCCCGTAACAAATCGTTAATACCTAAATTTAATTAATAATTTATACTGTGCTAGAACGTATCTTCTAAAATATAAATTAATTAAAGAATTTATTTATTTATTTATTCCAGTGGTGTTGATTTAATTAATACATCTATTTTACGATACCAAACTTTAATTTAATATTTATTATTTTGTAATAAATTTTACAAAGTATTAAAAAAATCAAAAAAAACGTTTGGATTGCTTTTTAGCATTTAGACTAACTTGTCATTCAAAACGTTATACGAGTAATAAATTAAATTTACAGTTTAGGTCTATATGAAATAAAAACATATGTAACAAACTACAATCTTTAACACATAAGTATTTCTGTATTCACATTGTATCTTTTCAAATGTCGTTTATCTTAAAACAAAGTAAACTAATTTTATTATTTTTATAAACAATAATTATTAATCTAAAACACTCATCCAAATTGAAAAAAACCTTCCGAGCAAAGATAAATGTCGCCGGCAGGACTCGAACCCGCACCCTTCTAATGTCCGGTTAGATGCTCTACCGCTGAGCTACGTCGGCTTATCGCAAACCCGCCAAGTTAGTCAATATATACTAGTGTTCCATTTTAATAATTACTGTTTTTATTATATTTTCACCTGTAAACAACCAACTTTATTAGTATATATTAATATATATTAATATATTTGACAAGTCAAAGCAATTTTCACCAATAAAATGTAGACATAATTTGTCTCGACGCCATCTATTTGAGGGATTTAGCCGTTACAAACTCTCATACCTAAATAAGTTGGTTGTTTACAGGTGAAAATATAATAAAGCAGTAATGGAACACTAGTATATATTGATTAACTTGGCTTTGAAGTTCAACTTTCAACCTTGATGATTCGGAGGAATCCCTACCAGTGTTTTAGATTAATAATTATTGTTTATAAAAATAATAATTATTACCCTTTGCGCTATGCACAAAAATCTTGTCTTAAGTTTTTAAGAACTTTAGTTTATCAATTAATAAACTAATTTTATTTAATGGATTACAAAAATAATATTATAATTTTTTTTCAAAATCAGGTTTAGGTTAGTTCTTCACTGTCGATTTTTATCTTTTCAATAAAAAAAGTTTTTCGTTCATATTTTTTGTGTAAAAAATGAGATTTAAAAAAAAAATTATGGTTTTTTCGTAAGATAAATTTAGAAATAAAATAAAAGAAGGAAAAGGTCTTGTAATGGTTTACATACACAATTATACCATTTTGTTTATGTTAATGCATTTAACTAAAAATATTATTTATGGACAATATGACAAAAAATATATATACGAGTATAACAACTGAATTAGGTTTAAAATATATGACATGCCTCTGGTGATCGTTTATATGTAATTATTTTAAATTATAGAACTAGATCATGAATGCAGTAGTCGCCGAGTATGTAGAAGTGTTCAAAAAGATTTTATACCGTATTTAATGGTATGTGGCAGATTACCTACACTGGGTAGTGTAGGGTTAAGTTTGATTGTAAAGTCTATTAACTAAAATAAATAACACACAAAAAAATAAAACAATCTGCATGATTGGAACGGGCCTCCCTGAAAATAAAATTGCCGCACGCCATTTAGTTCAGTAATTTCAACATGGCTGAAATACCGACTGACGAATCCATCGATCAGTTTGCGATTATTCCAATTCGTAGGGTATCCGTCTTAATTACACCGAGCCGCCCTCTGTCGGTAAAAGTAAAAAAGGGGTCTGTAAAGAAGAGAAGGACAAGCAACAAGATGGCTGGTGATATTTGATACGACGTATAATAACGGGGCGGGAAGTGCTAAGGTTTCATGTGGGTAGGACCCGGCGCCATATAAGGTAATAGACGCACTTGCAGGCTCCGTTTACTCGCATTAATAAAAAAAATTGCATACATGAGAACAGAGAGTATACCTGAGGAGCGTGTACTCCCACTTTGGCTATAAAGTAAAATGAAATGGAGTGGAAAGTGTGGGAAAGAGAGTGTTATGGAAGAAGACAAGATTTGATGTGAAACTGAGTTTCTACCATACGTGGCGAGGCGTATGGTCTGTTGTCGGTCACAGGAAGAAAACTTAAATTTCATTGTTACGCCATTTTTGTAAAATATATATCTATGACACTTGAAAAACCTCGAAAATATCTAGAAACAGTCTTCAAAAGACCTTTAAAATACTTGATATAATAGAAGAGAATGTATGAGACGATGTATGAATGTGAAAGAAGCAAGAATTGTATGCAAAGATCGAGTTGTTTGGCTGTCCGTGGTCCCTATCCCTGCGGGGAAACGGCATGATGGTTAGTTAGATAGTTAGTTATATCAGAAATTTCTAGGATTTCCTACGCATGGAAGATACTCTCAGTATCGCTCTGGTGAAAGACCACCATTCAGAATTGAAACGTTGCTTGAAATGGCTTTTAGCCTTGTTTGGTGACCAGACACCTTCCGCTTCCCCTTCTCCCCCTCCCCAATACCTTCTGCCTCACAACATTTCCCAATTGGGAACGCAATTGTCTCACTGGCTCCAGACAGTTGGGAGCAGTTGTAACTCTTGTGCGGTATTTGCATTAAAAAAAGTTATGAGTCGTGTAGTGGTCTTGAACTCTAATTAAAGTCTAGACGTTGTCAAGTAACATTGTCACCTCAGTTGGAAGGCTTCTTCGCACTGACTTAAACTATCACAAGTGTCATGTACTTGCTCTCAGATTTTAATGAAATAAAAAAAAAAATCTCTAAAGTTTTAAATGACAAATTGGCGTCCAAATTGATACTTAAAAAATCAAAAGTTCATTTAATTATCGATTTTTTTAATCAAGAATACTCATTCGAAAGCATGCTTCACAAACCATAAATATTACAAATAAATAAAAAAAAAATTACAAAGAAGAATGTTATCTTTTCTCTATACATAAAAATGAATGTTTGTCTGTCTGTCTGGTTTTGCTTGAAATAGCACAGTTTATTCTTATTAACGTTTTAACATTAGTATGAAAAACATTGAACCCGACATGTTGCATTGAGGTTAGCTTATAGATATACCACTCTAGTTAGCCACAGATTACATATTCAAAAGAACAAGGTTTGTTTAGGTAGAATATTTTCAAATTGAAAAACACGAGTAGGTGCCTACTTAAAAACTTTATTATTTAGATATATATTATACAAAGAAATGAGTTTTTCAAATGAATGTTTCTATGTTGAGATATAGTAATAGTCGTCACAGGACATTACTTTCGCTGTCAAATGAATTATGAGACCCAAACGATAAGCAAGAATTCACAATTTCATAACTTCATTCCAAAAAATTTATAATCCCAAGCAAGGCCGGGTACACATCGTCCATTTATTAATAAAATTTACCACACAAAAATTATGCAATGTACTGTTTTGCCCAAAATTTAAAGTAATTTGAATTTATTATAACATTATCTATATGTATATTGTTATCTAGGTTTATGCATAAAACATTTTGTAATCTGTAGTTCAACCTATCTGTTATATTACGTTTATAAAAAAATGGGCGGTACAAAACCAACAGTCAATCAAACAAGAGATTAAATTAGTTATCCCGACAAATAATTGAGCGTTACAAGGTTTAAAACATTAAATTTAAGGGTTGCTACATTTTTAAAGTACGCAAGGATAAATTCGGCACTCTACAACCAACAGGTTTAAAAAAGAAAAACAACTTTTCAGTAGCAATCATTCTTAGAAGCCTTAAAACCCAGAATCCAAAAAAGAGAACCTAATAAACTTGTCAACTCTCAAGACAGGAAACACTTTTCTTGCTTTCATCCCAATTACTTCGTTAAAAATAACGTGTTTCCCGGTACAAATTAGGTCGACTCATTTGCATGAAGCCAGGGGCGCATAATAGGGCGGCACCGAATTACTCGGGTCCTTTGCGCGTAATAAAGGACTCCCGGTCCGTTACATTTAAAATACATACAGTTTGTACCCAGTACTCGCCTACCCGTACTTTTGCACTCCTTGTAGCGACTAGTGCTGCATCAAAATATAACTCACCAATGGGAATAACGGCTAACGTCAACGCCCAACGGCTATTGATGAAAAATTGCGTCAACAGTTGGATATAATTGATAATATCAGTGACTAGGTATACGCGAATAATATTCAACACAAATCAACGCAGTGTATGACTATGTTTTGTTTTTGCAGTCTTGTCACCAAATACAAAAAAATCTGTTTCTGCGTAATTTCAAACGGTCTTTTGATTATCTATTTCCCTACTGGACGTCTTTGTGGATTGTCTTATCTTATACGCACGATATGTCGCGTCTTGCATCAAGTGATTCTGAAAGTAAAATATAGCCGTTGCCGTTATAACAGTTGGAACTCCTTAACGTTACGATTCTCTAATAATACCGACGGTCCCAACGAACAATGTCGGACGTGCAAATGGTATTTTCTTAATAGAGATGTTTAATGTTTCGTTTCTATGTATTCAGAGTTTCACGTCTACATTTTTTATTATTTTTGAGATAAAGAAATATGGTGTTGTTTTTGATATTTTGCATAAACTCATATTTATTTCATTGGTAAACAAAATTACCAATTTACACATCCGAGATTGGTAGTTGGAACCGTCGAAATTAAGATCGTTATTTATTATTTTTGTTAGTGCTTCCGTCAACGTCGGCGTTATTTCCAACGGTTATATTCAACAGTTGATAAACGCCAACGAAATTAGCGTTTTTTTTTCTAAATGTCGCTAACACCCAGTACTAGTAGCGACATAGAACGACACGCGGATTATATCATAAATTCTTTTGACATGTTAATCCACTGCCTGAACCTTCTCCGCCGAAGGCACTCCAGGAAACCCCGCACAATATTTTGTAGGCATGTTAATACATATTTATAAACAAATTTGTCCACGTCCGTGCCAAAGCTGAATTCAAGGTTTTTTCCCGATCTCTGTGAAAAATATATTTTATTTACATGCAGATTCTTAACTCGGGGATTATTCAAACAGAATGCTAATGTTTTAATTATGATCGCGAGTTTTAGAATTTTTGTTACTAAATACTCTACTTAGTAATAATGGGAATAAAAGAAACTTAAAAACATGTGATTTACAGAATTTAGTTTAATAAAATAAATATGAATAGCATTACTTGCGACGCCTTCTAAATGTTAACCCTTTGTACATATAACAATTATTAAAAATTAAAATGAAATTCTTTGTTTACACCACTGATTAAAATACAAATATCAACATGTTTCTGAAGTGTAGCTTCCATCATCAGGTTACAGAGTATTCTAAAAAAGTAATAGTAAAAGTATAGACAAATAATAAAATTAGAAAAATAAATTTTTTGGAATAGACAAATTACAAACATAAACAAAAATTTACAATCAGTCATGATTTATTTGTATGCCTTGCTATTTTCTTGATTTTATTTACATAGATAATAAAAAATATTCATAGATTTCTAATATAAATTTCTTATTTAATATTTTAATTATTTTATCATTTTTACTTAATTGCTTAGCTGCTTTCATCACTTATTGTTAATTTTTGTTTATGTTTCTATTTCGTCTATTCTAACATTATTATTTATCTATGTTTATTATTTGTCTATACTTTTCATTATTTTTTAGTATAGGTACTGTGAATCCTGATAAGGGAAGCATCGCTTCCGAAACATGCTGATATTTACATATTAAACAGTGGTGTAAACAAAGAAATTTATATTAATTTTATTAGATACAATAAAGTATAAAAAAAACTTTTTTTCAAAATATTGTGGTTATTAAAATGTATTATGAATAAAACTGTTTTAATAAATAAATAATTTCACTATAGTGGAGTATACGCAAAAAAAAAAAAATTCGAATAAAATTGAATTTATCTGAAATTTGCCAAAGTATTATTTGCGTAAAGTATTAGTTAAAGTTAATAGTGAATCCAAAGTAATTAATAAGAAACTTTTTAAATTAATTGAATATTGACTTCTTGGGGCCAATTAAACGAACTAAATAAATTGAATTTCTGATACATAACGAATCATTTTTGGTTAACGGACCGTTATCCGTTCGTAACCTTATTTTGTTTATCTTGATGAGGAATCCATTTCACAAATGCAAATTATGAATTGTCTTTTTATTAAAAATAGTATACAGTTTCAAATTATTACTCGTCGGACAACAACTGACAGCTGTGAAACGACTGGTAAACTGACGAATGTTTATAAAATGGAGAAATTGGCCGGTAGTCTAAATATTAGTTAAAAATGGTATCAAGCATTACGAATGGGTGGTTATAAAGCAGGTTCTTAGTAAGTTACTCAAAACTCGCTACCTTCAAGCTCTAAACATACCCCATTGGGGATGCCACGTGTCGCACTGGCGTCCGGGCAGTTGAGGCTCTTGCGCGGTATTCACATTAAAAAGAATAAAAATACTTAAAATCGCTTTACTTATTTCATTAACTGTTGCGAAATAATGTACAATATCACATATTTGGTTTCATTGGCCGTTGGGAAATTATGTACAAAATCACATAATTGGTTACATTAGCTGTTGGGAAATTATGTACAATATTACATTATTGGTTTCATTGGCCGTTGGGAAATTATGTACAAAATCACATAATTGGTTACATTAGCTGTTGGGAAATTATGTACAATATTACATTATTGGTTTCATTGGCCGTTGGGAAATTATGTACAAAATCACATAATTGGTTACATTAGCTATTGGGAAATTATGTACAATATCACATTATTGGTTTCATTGGCCGTTGGGAAATTATGTACAAAATCACATAATTGGTTACATTAGCTGTTGGGAAATTATGTACAATATCACATTATTGGTTTCATTGGCTGTTGGGAAATTATTATTACAAAATTACATAATTCGTTTCATTAGCTGGTAACACACACACACACACACACCCACACACACACCCACACCCACACACACACACACACACACAAACACACACACACACACACACACACACACACACACACACACACACACACACACACACACACACACACACACACACACATGTTTTATATACCATTTTACCTTTACCACGTATGTGTTCCGTAGCATGTACTAAACCCCGCCAGGTAAAATGTATATGATAACTCACTAGGTATTTCATAGAGACATGTCTTTGTTAACGATACTTGTAATAATTTTCTAAAACATTTTAAAATAAACACCGCCTATTTCATACAATTACTGTTTGTTTCTAAAATAAAGTAAATTAACAAACAAAAAAGCATTTACTAAAAATTCATTGTATATTAAGTTACACGTGTTAAACACTATCTTCATAATGTGAATATTTGTCAGAATTTTACTGAAAAACCAAACAATAAATTCTCATAAGCATCTCTTAGTTCTGAACTCGGACGTTTTGAAATTTTAATTAGCCAAGTTGAAATGGCGGCACTCCCAGCGCGCGATTTGTCAAAAAAAAACATCTTCGAATTCTTTTATTACCGTTATAAAATGCAAACCATCCTTTCCCCACGTGGGCCATGCAAGGACGTTATTCGGATGCTTTGAAAATTTGTTTTTTTTTCAACGCAGCCAGCTCTAAAAGCGACTTATTAAATGGGATAGGAGCCATAAATCTACCGCAGTCTATCATTTCGTAAGCCGTAAAAATATTTCAGATTTTCCCTAGCGAAGTAAGAATTTGTCTGCGAACATAAATCACCCGTAAGAATGTCTCTCCCGCCTCGCGTTCCGCTAATATGTGAACACAATAATTTTACTTTACTTTTCACGTGATATTTGAAATCGTGTTTGATCGTTATAAAAATGTCACGAGATTGGACAACTGTGGAATATTTATAATATCGTATTATGTGAATATATTAGTAATTTTAACATCTCTGTTTAAAATTTATTATATATCACATACACGTCGCTTTATTAAGGCAGCTCCAGGTTGCCCAACCATAGTTAATGCAAACAACACATACGAGTATAAGCAATAATGAAATAAGTGGCAAGTAAAAATAAAGTAATTACTAAAATTAATTTAATGCGGGAAGTTATTAAGTATCGAATTTCTTATGTTTTACATAAAACTTAATTAAAATTTCTTTTAGTGAAAACACAGTACTTACGTTGAAATTATTGATTATTTTTTTCTATGTTGGATACTAAAAATTCGTGGTGGAATTCCGTTGTAATGTTTTATTAAAATGGTATATATATCACACAGAATGTGAAGGCGAAATCATAAGTTTTGCAGACGATACTGTTATTCTATTAAATGGGGAAAATTGATTAGGTTAGGTTTCGCTGAAAATAGCACAGTTTGTTTTTATTAGTGCCGGGGAGGTTTAGAAAGTAGCTTGAATGAAATGCAATATGTAAAACTGTTGATATAACGTTTTAAAATTAGTGTGAAAAACATTGAAACCGCCTTGTTTTATTTAGGTTAGCCCATAGATATAACACTCTGGTTACCCACAGATTGCATATTAAAAAGAACAAGGCTTTTTGGGTCAAATATTTTCAAAATGGAAAACACGTGTAGGTACCTACTTAAGCACTTTATGATTTATATATGTTTTGAAAAAATAAACGTTTGGAATGAAATAAAATATTTAAATGAATATTTCTTCATTTGGAGATAGTTACTTTCGCTGCCAAATCAATGATTGTACGCGAGCAAGGCCGGGTATTACAAAATGTCACCGAAACCAAAATTTCATTTACATTTTTTACTCCAAATAAGGTCAGGAATCTCTAGTGAGCGTAAGTCAGATATGTCACCTAACACCCTCTATAAAGAAACTACCTAGACAGTCGTACAATCTATACGTTTGATAAAATGTTACTGGAGCGTGCTTAAAAGCTTTTTTTTTTAGCTTTCGAAGTTTCGTCATAAATTACGCGGAAAAAATTATATTGAGTTCTTACTTAACGTGGGGCATGTCTCAATATATATTAGCATTCGCGACTTCAAAGTTACCTATTAAACGTGCTTTTTACCCACTAAAAAGTTTCCATGCAAAAAACGAATAGTAATAATTATGAAAAAGCTTTTTGGAGCAGTTAGTAGAGGGAAGTTTACAGAGAATTTAGTTATGAATTTTCTAGACTGCTTTAAGTTACCTTTGAATCCAAAGGTCAAATATAAATATTTTATAAAGCTTACAATTACAAAGGATATTTTTGCGAAACTCAAAGGATTTGAAAGTCAATTGGGGAATAGTTACACTTCAAATTTCCGAAATACCAATAGAATGAATGATTGAAAATTATTTCTTTGAAATTGTACTAGATGCTCACGCCAGTGACACCGACTATAAATCGGTGGCTTTCTCTTCAGAAACCTTGGGTAAGGATTTGAAATTGACAATTACTGGTCGGATCAGTCGTGTTGATATTTATAGGGATAAAATGTACAGTTTCTACAATTGATATTATCCGCAATTATTTTTATCTCTACAGGAATGCGTAGGATAATATAGGCAAAAAAAAACATATTTGCAAGTGCGTCATGGGCCAAAAATAAACTAATTGTGCGAGTAATTCAATCTTGAAAGTCATAGATACGTAGAGTGATTTTAGTTAAACAAAGACAAATACAATATTACAAAAAACATCTAAAAAAGCTCAAAAACATTGAAGAAAATGCAGTCTATATAGGTTTCTGGAATGTATGCCTGAAAACTGTCCCCCACACCCTTCGTTAGCGAAGGCGCAAATCCGATGCAACTCAAGTGCGTTCTGCAGGGAATTCTAATCCCGTCACTTACTTACTCATACGTTGAAAAACACCGTTCGTGCTAAAATTGTGTTTTTGTTTACAGATTCCCGAAAAATATGAATAACTAAAGGGGGAATTTCCTGTGATTCGTTTGCAAAATATTTAAAAGGTTCAAATTATGTCTTTCCATTGACAATCAAGTTTTGATTGAAAAACTCATGTAAATTAAGCAGAGTGGGCTTTTTTTGAAAAGGGGACCTGTAAATGTATTGCTTAATAAATGCAGTGAAGTAAAGAGACGTATTTTTCTGTAAAGTGGCTTTATTTTGTCGCCCAAATTTAAACAGTGTCCTGCAAAGTAAATTGCAGTGTATGAGTACGGATACGATAAGAAGGATGGAACGCTTTACATGAATATACTAGGGTCGCCCTCCACTAGAAAGCTACCTTCAGTAATTGACGAATTTGGTTTTTTTTTCCAAAACCAGTAAATCAAATAAATATGACATACATATTATCTTTCAAAAATGTTTTCGGTTTTAAAATGAATAAAATATTAAAAAGCTTATAAACATCTCTATATTGTGCTAGAATTCAGGGGTTCTCAACCGATTGAATTTCAACGATGGTTGAAAATTTTGTATTTACTGATCGTAGGACAAATTGGTGTTGGTAGATTCTTAGGTTTTGAGAAATGTAAAAAGTAACAATTTTTTTTTTAGATATCAAACCGGCTTTCTACACAAATAGTAATCTCGGAAAAATTTTAATCAATAGTAATGACAAAAATTATAATTTAAGCCACTCTGGCATTTATAAGCTCAACTGCAATGATTGTCCTGCTTTTTACATAGGAAAAATAGCACGTAATGTCAACATTAGAGTTAAAGAACACTTACATTGTTTAAATGGTACTGGTTTTCCTGAACTCGCAAACCACCTAATAACACGGGAACTAGTTTTTTGCATAAAAGTGGAACAGGAATTAGATTAGACAACTTAGAAGCACTAGAAATGAAGAAGTCTTTAAATTTTAAATTATCTGATAACTTACTTAATAACCAAACAAATTTATCTTATAGCCCGATTTTAAACATGTTTCCTATGAATCTCCCCTAATCTATCAATTATTATTCCACATCTGTTTAAATTATTATTATGTAACCGAGTAGTACATACTTTCTATTCTTCATTAAATATGGCCCTTTCATTAATGTATTATAGGAATAACCCGCTTTAATGACATTATATTCCCATTACACTGTTATATTTATATAAGTATGTCTCCCTCTTACACGTAATGTTTTTCTATTGTTGTCTTCCTCTAATAATTTGTTTTGTCTCTCTTTTGTAATATATCTATTTAATTCTTTGTATTTTGTACCTATATATAACCGATCACGCTGTAATAGAATTTAGTTATTATATTTACCCTGATGAAACTTGAGTTAAGAGAAACCGGTTGGTGAAAATAAAATATATTCGTGGTTTATAACACCGTGTTTCATTTAATTAATACAATGTCAAACCACAAAGTGATTTCTTTTTACGAAAATATGATGTATTTAAAAAAACTGTTTTTTTTACACTAGCAAAACTCTTTTTTTATTATTTAAAGAAACTATTTATTTATTAGTTAAAAATATGAACAAAATAAACAATAAACTCAGCAAAACTACAATAAGTCATATTGTCAAACTGGCGATGTTAGAAATAACAAAATGATTTGATCTATAATGTCACTAGATGAATTATATATTTATTTAACGTGAACGTACTATATTTACTAAAATACTGCCATCTATCGAGGGTAGATTCAAATTCTCAAATTGATAGGTGTCCCCAAATGAGGCCTAAGCTCGTGAGAAGGATAAGAAATAAATATACATACACCATTTGGGGTATAGAAATTTGCATTTCGATTTTGAATTTTGACTGTGAAAGTGATGTCAGGAATCAACGTGATTATGATTAATAATCGTCCGTTTTGTGAGCTCTGGAGCCAACCTCCTTTAAATTTGTTCAATGATTAAGCCCCTTCGGTAGTCTGGCCGGCAAAGCTCAAAATTGTAAGGGAGTTGAGGGCTCTTTGTAATGAAAAATTCTGCATCGTATAACAAAGACAGAGCGGGGAGAGCGGGGAGACAGCGTCATTAGAGGAGAGTTTTTTTGTTGGTCAAAAGGATAAAATGAAAGTATCGTAAGATGCAACCAGGACGGATAACTTTGCTTTGTATCCGCATGGAAAACAGTTCTCAGGTACAACAAAAATAGTTTATCTTCGAAGCAAAGACGTTAACGACTGCAAATAAAATTATGTTCCTTTCGAAGATATTTTCTTGCAGAATCTTGATATTGCTTGGTGCGGAGAGGAATTATTATTCCGCAATTATATTTTACAGAGTACAGAGATATAATGCAAACATTTTTAGTGAACGTTTATTTTTTTTCAGATTATCCCTCTTTGATGAACTAAGATCGTCGGTTTTACTGCAAGATATCTGGAACATTCAACAATTTACGAGCATGCTCTTAATTTGTTTTCTGTTGTAACCATAATAAATAAGTATGGACAGAGAACTTTGGAATTCAATATACCTAAAATATTAAACATAATGTCAAATAACGCAAAAAATATCTCACAGAATAGAGAATTTGTAATATTTTTCTAACTAAATCGGTGAAAGTTAATAAAATCATAAAAGGAAGTCGTCACAATAATAAAATACTCAAATACTTGTAGAACTTTAATTTAATATGATTTACATTAAATTCAAAGAAAAAATGGAGTTCTAAAAATTAAAAAACAAAAACAATTAATATATTTGAGTAGTATTAAACAACGATGTCTGGTCGAGATCTAAAAATAATAAATCAAAAATAACGAATTTGAGATGCATATCGATTAGGTTGAGATTTCATAAAATCATATATAGCTATTTTCATGTTGATAGGCACTCTTCACTTGTGCACACAATTAAGATACCATTTCTAATGTTGCTACTTCTTATTCACGAAAGCTATAGGTATATGCAAATATATTGGCCGCTATCTCACGGGTCGGTATGAAATCAATATCGCTCGCGTACAGCAAAATGCGGGCAATGGACATCCATTCTTACCCAACACCTCTCCTTCGCCGCACCGACCCGTGTACTGAATTGAAATATGTGGAACGTAGCGCTTTCGACACCACGCATATACTGCATATTATATTACTCCCATACCATGTTGATTTTTTACCGACCCATTCGGTGGCATCCCTAGTTTAGATTTTGTGGAGACAAAAATATATATGGATATTAAATAGTCCGCTCAATTAATATTTTCTCTTTTAGCTGCGCGCAAAAGTAAGGTTGTAAAAACAGAAAAACCTCATAGTAATAATTATAATTTGCTGATAAAACGAATGCCTATAATGTTTTTATTACAGAAAAAAGAATATTAGATTTTCACTTACTTAATAAGAATTACGACGTAAATAAATACATTACATTTTTACGCATTTTCATAATTTTGTTCATTTAATTTTAGATGGAACAATTTATTTTTAAATATACCCAGACTTTTTTTTATTTCATCTGGAAGGCAATTATATAAATAGCCCCCCCCCCCCCGTAGCTAATGGATTACTTTGCCATGTTGTGTACATATTATTATGATTATTATATTTAATATGAATGAAGCAGTTAAATATCTCAAGACGGTGGACACGGCTAACGATAAATAACTTAATTTCCAACATGTCTGTATGAATTAGATATTAACTAATGCATTATTTTATAAATTCCCGGTGTTGTCACCGGCCCCTCTCTCCCAGAGTGAGACTGATCGCACACATGTTGATACGGCCCCCGCTACTCAGGGCTCAGCCCTCGGCAATAAAGTGCACTATAATATAATATGTGCGTGCCGCCACTGGAAGGATCTAGATAACGGAATTACTCATTCGCTTTTCACTGAAACTCCTTTATTGTGAATGCTTTTCTTTTTTAACACTCAATATACTCAAATTCTCCTTGTAAGGGGTGGTTGTTTGAACGACCGTTACATTTGACATAATCACAAATCGATCAGCACCGTTTTGAATATTTTGAGTTTTGTAAAATAGTAATAGCTACATTAATTAGATCACATTACAAAAAAATAAATAATGGAGACTTAATTTTAAAGAAATATAATTCAATTAGTAATAATATGAAAAATAATAATAGTAATAATAAAAAGAAAATAATAATATTAAATTTCAAAGAAATATTTATCACATATATGTAAAGAAAATATTTTAAATAAATTGGAGATGTATAAATTAATTTGTAACGATTGCAATTTTTTTCATAGGAAAGACTTAAAAGAAATAATTTAATTATTTTTTAAAAAGCTACATCTTGAATCTATTTTCATATTAATATTAATAATTAAAATAATTTCTTTAATTTCTGATAGAAATTTGTTATTCCATGTTTTATAATCATTTTTATTAACATTTTTAAATAATTATTACCTACATTAATCAATTTTTGTTTATGTTTATAATTTGTCTATTTTTACATTATTGTGTTCCATGTTTATCATTTGTCTACACTATTTGTCCCAACATTTGCACACGGTTGACATTTGTCACATAAGAACGGGTCTCTTCTCAGACTGGTTCTTGTATTCAACAGCTCAGCTGTGGAATGATCTGCCGGCCTCTGTGTTTCCTCCATCCTACAATATGGGCCTCAATAAAATGGGTATTACAAAATAATTTTTAATTAATTTATAATTCCATATTATTATTTACCTATTTTTATTGTTACATACTTATTACTATTTACTGATTGTAATTTACTTACTAATATTATTTAATTATTCTTTTCTATTTTTTATTATTTATTTACTATTATTTAATTACTAATATTTACTAATTTTTGTTCATGTATTATTATTTACTTATTACTATTTACTGATTATTATTAAATTGTGTTGCCGCTCATCTCAACACAGGATTGGCCTAGTGAGATGGATGGCTAATGTTTTTGTTTTCATAATTAAATTTAAGAATAAATAAATATATATCAGATATACACATAACTAATTATCAGTGTTCTGCTGCAGGACGGAGAGGCTTGGAATATATCGGAAAGGTATTGTACTGGCAAGTACTGTATAGGCATTGGCAGTTCGATTAAGACGCACTAGTAACTAGCAGTAAGTATAGTTTCTTACTTAATTAACATCCCCTAATTGAGAAATTCTCACATTTAGAGTTATTATACAAATTATTTAGAGAGTACTACCATGAACAGATATTCTCTTGACCATACATTAAATTGGAAATAAATATAGAAGGAAATTTTTCGAAATTAAAATATATGTACATAAACATCTACACATTTTTTTTTCACATGAGCATGTAATATATACTTAAATTAGTTAGTTGTAAAGTGTATTTTGAGTTTTTTTTTGGTATTTTATTTCAAAATGGCGCCGATCGTCGATTTATGATATCAAATGTGACGGTCAGTCAAACAACCGGCCCTTAATACTGAAAACTCTTAGCAATTGTGCGCGGCGTGACGTCAGCGTGTGGTTATGATGGGAACGACCCATTCGATAAGAACTTATAGTTCTTATTATAAATGTGGTGTAGTAAAATTACTTCTATAAGCGAGTTATAGTTAACACGGTAAAAGGCACAAATTTAAGTTACTGTTATAGCCTTTCTTTATTTTCTTTCTTATAAAATTATCGTCGCACGAAAGGAAAACTGCTGTAATCGCCACAACCCACAAAAAACATTTTTACCAACGACCAGTTATCGCTGTACGCCTTCATTTGATATTTTTTAAACCTTTTTTTCTTATCCAACAATTAAAAATTGTGAAACGAACAATACGTCGGCTTGTCTCATTTCTTACAGCCAAATTAATGTTTAAAGTTGAGGGTTATTCAAGAAAATGACACGAAGAAATGAAAACATTAGCGTTGACCTCAAAATTTTAAATAGAAAAGTTGTGTCAATTTTAATTTCATTTAGCGAATAGGTAAATAGATAGACAAGTGTATAGACATAAGGGTGGCAGAGCTGGATTTTTTGTTTTATTATAACGATGTAAGTACGTATTAAATATTCCATTGAATCAGGAATTGCATCTGACGGCGTCCGTGGTTGAATGGTTACTACGATCCTCGGCTACGAATCCAGAAGTAGCGAATTCAAATCCCGGCGTTCGTAAGTAAATTTTATTTAGTTAAGTTGTGTTATTTCACAATTAATTTAATTAAAATAATACATAGTATGTTTGCAACAAGTTCCAGAGTAATAGATACTTTCAGTATCGCTCTGGTAAAATACCATCATTCAGAATTAAAAAGATGCTTGAAATGGCTATAGCCGTGTTTGGTGACCAGATCTGAATAGCCAGGTACTTCCCCTCTTTTCTCTTCCTTATGTCCTTCCCCTCTTCACTATATTCAACCTCGCAACATAAACCAAGTCAAGTATTAATATTCAGTGTTTGTTGGAATAACAAATTGAAGCTTTTAAACGTCTAAAATTTAATTATCAAAGAGTTTTACTACATTTCTCTGTCGTGTATTGTAAATTAACGCTGCAGGTGTCTACATAATAATGATGCGGAGGAGGAATCTGTGAAGAAAGGGTGGAACATCAAGCGAAAAATCCCAAAGGGGAAAATATGAGTGAATAGTTCATGAAAACTTGTGTAGGCGGCCCTCCCGAACCAAGGGCGTGGACCGAGAGGGGGGTGGGTGTATGTACAAGAGGGGTGGGTACATGGCCCAGGGGATGAAGTTAACTTTCCGCAGGTAACTTTATGGAAATGTTCGTCATTGTTGGATTTAAATGTAAAAAGCATTTCAGGCGATTTATGGGCCAATCGTGGGTACGTACAATAGAATTCTTGATGAATTATTACGCTAAATACTCGTATATTCAGAGGTATAATGTTTTGTGAATATTTTTATTTAAATAGTTAATTTTATATTGTATTCTCTTGAACTCTCGCTTCTTTGTCTTCAAGTTACTTAAATTACCGGTGAACCGTCAATTCTTTAGAAAAATGAATGAGATTTAGACGTCATATGATTCTAATCCTGTAAATACGTTTTTTCAATAAAGTATTCGTTAACGTAATAGTAGGTTAAACTCAATAGAATATTCGTTTTGCTAATAACAAAGTGTGACTTGACTCTGTCTTGGCACACACTTCTTGCTTCATTCGGATTCAAACATCGTCACGTACCCAATTTTTTTTCTGTTTCTCGACATGACCCGACTCAAGTATTTGATTAAATTTATTCATCTATTTCTTCCTTGGGTGTCTCCGTTTTCTTCTATCATTCAATTTCGCATCATATATTCTCATTGGAATTTTTGCTTATGTTTTTAATCTATTCTATTTGTCTACACACTTGTCATTACTTTTATTGGGTATATTGATTATCCTGAAGAGGGGAGCTTTGCTTCTGAAACATTTAGATATGTACATATTAAAAAACAGTGGTTTTAAACAAAGTGATAGTAATTAATTTATCAATGTATTATTGATTTGACCTGCTAAACTCATTATAAAATTTTCGAATATTTAAGTGTAATTTACTTTACTTTATTTTTAAAGTGTTAAAAACTATTATCTTATCTTATCTATTATATGTGTAATTTTTAAAAAAAATCATAATGAACCGGTTGGTAAGCGGTGGGTGTCAAGTACATTCAACCCTCGCTGTCATAATCCCAGGCTCCTCCCTGTCACCAGATGCAGGGTGCAGGGTGCATCGCTTATTGTGCACTGTGCTCTGTGCAATAAGGTCTTCAGCCTTCAAGCCTGTAGCCTGCAGCCGCTATTTGACCGAGGGGGAGGGAACTTCCAACAACCCCCATCTTGCCTTAGCCGCCCTCGAGCACGGACGAGGCTTTCAGGATGTAGTATGTCTGTGCAGTGTTTTGAGAATACAACCCTTATTTGTGACTTCGCTGTCTTAATCGGCTATAGTGCAAACTGCAAATGATTTTTTTTTAAATATTATTATGTAAAAGTGGAAAATAATACAAAATAATATTTTGATGCATGGTATTTTTGTGTATATTCCATATTGAAATAACACTAACAAAATATCCGACTTGTAATGATTAAAATGGCTTTTGCTGATGTAAACAATCATATTCTATTATCCTACATTTTTAAAATCCCATATTATTGGCTGCTATCCTTATGATGATCGCAAAGTTCTACCTGAACACAATTGCAATCGGAGTCTCGGATATACCTATCCGATTTTTATTCATATGAGACATCTATTGACTTATTTTACAAGTCTGGAAAGAAATATTCAATTTATTTTTTTTATAACATATTGAAGTTTGTAAACTTCATTGTTATATTTAATCATTCAAGAAGATAATATTAACACATCCCAAATTAACCACGAAACCGAAACAGACAACAGAAATTAAAAATATATCAGTCGCATCTGGAACTTGAACCCAGGACCTCTGTCTTTCCGGGAAAACTGCTTTAACAAACTTAAATTTAAATTTATGTCATCTTCATCGATGTCATATTTCAAATTCAAGGCTTTGTCAATATCATCCTCTATTTTTCAATCCCATATTATTGGCAGTTATCTTTATGATGATTACAAAGTTCTAAATGAACACAATTCCAACTTATATAGTGTCTCGGATAAATATCCGATTTTTTTTATTTATATGAGACATCTGTTGACTTTTAACTAAAGTTCTAAATAATATTCAATATTTAAATATTTTTTTAATTACCTATGTTGGTAAAGCGGTTGTCCCGGAAAGACAGAGGTCCTGGGTTCGAGTCCCAGATGCGACTAACATCTTTTTTATATTCTGTTGTTTTTTTCGGTTTCATGTTTCATTTAGGATAATGTTAATATTATCTTCTTCAATGATTAACCATTTATAACAATTAAAACAGTCGCCTAGATAGTGAATATTTCCGGAAACGATAATATTTCTTGAGAAACCTATAATTTTTTTCAAATTTTAAGTGTTATTTCAATACCCATCTAATTTAAAAATCACAATGCTTCTACTAAGAAAAAACCTATTGAATTATAGAACTATTGTATGTGTATATATATGTATATATGTAGAATAATTTTCTAGGTTTACCCGCGTAATGTAGTCCTTAGAAGAACTTTTTAACTCCTGACGTTTCGGACAAATCACATTGTCCATCTTCAGAGGCCTTATGTCTTGAGTTTTGTTTTGAACTTATTGCTTGCGCGTGTCCGTTGAATCCAAAAGTCAAAACTATTAGGTTATTAATACAATCTGAAATTTGATTAAAAAATGTAAAATTATCAAAATCAATGTATTATTATAAAATATTTCACATTAAGTAACTTTATTAGATCATAAAAAAAATATATATATATATATATATATATAACTGTTAATCAAAACGAAAGGCCAAATAAAACCATAAGTTTTGTACAAATCAAACAAGTTAAAAAAATATATCAAAATGAGCCACAGTTCGTTTTTGTACTAAGCAGTCATTTTTCTATAGTAAAATATGACCGCTTTCAGCAGATGCTCCAAAAACAAAAGCATTCTTTGTCTCCGTTAAAAAAAACATCATATTCTGTATACAACTAAACTGAGGAAAATGACGTCTCCTGACAAAACAACACACTAAAAATTTCTATTAAGCTTTATAAATATATCGCACAACGAAGTACTTAGAACAGTGGCGGCTAGTGAGGAAGATAAGATGAAAAAAGTAAAGACCATTTTGTTCATATCGATGATGATGAAAATAATGTACCTGTATCCACAGAACAGATGTAATCAAAATCATATGAGCTTTTTTTTTTTTTTTTTTTTAATATTTAATATATTTATTTTGAATAAAAACAGCTACATTAGATAGACAATGGGTATAGAATTAAATGGATTTTATACAAATGCATGAAGACATAGATTTATACTAATAAATTACTTTGTAATCACCACTTTATTAATATATACATATCACCATGTTTTTTTTTTATTTGAAATTTTAGAAATCTCTTGAATTTATTTTCATATTAGTATTAATAATAAAAATAAATTTTCTATCGATTTCTAATATAAATTTGTTATTCAATGTTTTATAATAAGTTTTTTAATTAACATTTTTGATTAATTTCTTACCAATTTTTATTCATGTTTGTATTTTGTCTATACTTGACATTATTATTTTTTTACTATTCTGAATATTCCTGATGAGGAAAGCATCGCTTTCGAAACATGTTGATATCAATATATTTATAAAGTGGTGATTACAAAAGAAATTCTTAATTCATTTATTAATAATGAAGCCACAAAGTGAATACCAATATTTTGAAGAAATTATAGATTCATACTTATTAGTTCAAATTTGAAGAAATCTTTAAAGCACAATATAACAAAGTGTGCAGGATAAAGGGTTTAGCTTATGAGTGGTAAACTGATGATATGAAGGGAGAGTAGTGGAGCAAGAAGAAAAAAGAAAACGTAACAGCATAGTTTTATGCCCATAACTATATAATATATTATGGGACGAAACATGTACACGGATATTAATAAAATTAAAATAGATTGATAACTGTAATGATAGTAGAAGAATGGTGATAGTAGAGTTAAATAATAAAGCATTGTAGGTAAATCTAAAAAAATATTTTTTATGTGAAGAATTATGCGGTTTTTAGAAAGAAAAAACATTTTTCACTGTTTTTCAATTAAAACAGCAGAAAGCACAGTACAGTCAAACTCGCTTTGTCCGTGATAGTACCCATTTGTGCTTTATATTTCGGTAATATAAATTCTTAAGGATAAGTGTAAATTTATATTTCCGACAACGAACTGATGTTTAAATATTAACAGCCCAACTTCAACTTATATGAGACTAACCAATAGACTTACACATTTACAGTGAATTGTATTTTATTAAAAAAAAATCCAGTCCATGATAATTGAGATCAGCCATTCAGGTCACTTCGTGATAGTTATATAACTAACTAACTAACCATCAGGCCGTTTCCCCGCAGGGGTAGGAAGAGAGGACGGACCGACAAACAACTCGATCTTGGCATACACTTCTTGCTTCATTCACATTCATACAACGCCTCATACATTCTCTTCTATTATTCCGACTTCTGACATGGCCCGACTCAAGTATTTGATTCACTTGATCGTGCCATGCCTTCCTCGGGCGTCCATTCACATTCGCGTCATACATTCTTCTTACACTCCTTTCTTCGTTCATTCGCTCCACATGCCCAAACCATCTAAGCGTCCCTTTCTTAATCTTACTCATTACGCTTACATCAGCCTTGGATTCTTTACGAATCTCAATATTTTTCACACGATCATACATGGTATTACCACACATTCGTCTCAGATATCTCATTTCTACGGCATTCAGTTTACTTTCATCCTTCCTCTGCCAATTCCATGCCTCACTGCCATGCATCGGGGTTGGTATCAGCACTCCATTGTTGACTGCTAGCTTCGTTTCTTTGGACAACTTTTTATAGCGCCAACCGCGTTCAGTCCTCCGTTAATGGAATTCCGGTATTCACCCTTCTTTCAATAAACTGGAGTTTCCGGCATTCACCCTTCTTTCTTTAAACTTCTCGTTTTAGGTGAAAACAAAGAAGAGTTATAAAAACGTGTCATATATGGAGGGATGCTCGATGTATTGGCAGATTTTCTGGTGTTCTCAGTCAAATTATAATGGTTCTGTTTCCAGACCACAATGTCATCCAGTCGTTTTCTTGAATTTGGAATAATTAGGTTATGAATCATGAGTAAACATTTTCATCAGGTTCGTATGGAAGTTGACGTATCTGTGTTATCATAATTTCAAACCCTGATTCCTGTATTGTATTACATAATATCTCTAATTCTAGATTGTATAGAAACACGTTTTCAATCACGTAGATGATAGATAATAACTGACGATTTTTTTCATGTTATTCTTAATAATCTTTAATCAAGTATCCGAGGAAAATTGACATAGACGCAATGACATTGCAAACAAATGTCATTATATAGACGCTTCTATATAATCAGATAGCTTCTTCAACTGACAGATAATTGTAGGTTTTCACTTGTTTTCTCTTAAATTTCTTCTGTTTTCAAGACGAGAGACAAGCATTTCATGTTTTCGAATTAACTGACAATATTTGAATTCTCCCTACTTTCATCAATCTACGTGGAAAATGTTACTTGTGCAATAATAAAGAAGCTAGCTGAGATTGAAACTCGGCGCTTTTGACCGTTAGGCTGTCAACCGGTCTTTGTCCAATGTTGTATCGTTTTCTTTGACCCTATGGTTTGTGTAAAACGATTAAATAATTGATTTGATAAATGTCCTTTATAGACAATATTATTTATTATTCGTTTTTTTTTCAGTATTATTTTTATTATCAAAAAGGTTTTGCCATGGTATAAAATAATATACGCTGTTGATAAGTGACCAGTAAATAAAATGCTGCCATATTACTAGATCTGAATAGCCAGGTACTTCCCCAGCTTCATCTGCCCCATTTTCTTACTGTCCCCACTACATTCAGCCTCATAGAACACCGCACTTGGAGATGCCATAGTCCTACTGGTTCTTGACAATTGAGAGCAGTTGGCAATCACATTAATATAATTTGGGACTAATTGGTAATTTGTAAGTTTTAAGATCTCTCAACCACAATGAGGTTTGTGCAGCTTTTCTGATCCAAAATCCCGCCTGAGTCACTAAACCGTAATGCCATATGAAAAATAAGGAGAAAATGCACGAAATATTAACCTTTTTTTCCTCAAACTGAGCCTGGTGCATAGGCGAAAATTTTCCCGTACTTCCTTTTTTTCGTTTCAGGGAACAGTCCCAGAGTTCCTGAAGCATATCTTTTCATGGAGGCTGAGACCCTTTGTGCTGGGTGGTAAATAGCGAGATTTTAGAGTTTTTCCGGCGACGGATCCCTCGACATAATGGAACTAGGACTTCTTTCATTTTAATGGCACATAAAAAAAGGATATTACAGTTTTCCATCTGCAGCGTCACTCAGTCAATTCTTTTCAAGTACTGTGGTAATTGGATGCATCTTACTGAAAGTTGGGAAAATTTTAATAATGTTTCTATGACACGTTGAAATGTTTGTTTTTGTAATTCGTTATCATTTTGTTCTATTTTGTATACAAATGCAGCAATCTCCCCTTAACATATTAACAATATGATATGTAATGAATTATGGACACAAACATCTACTAACAGAAACACAATTTTCTTTTAACTAATAAAAAAACCACCTAAAAAAATCCCGTTAAATTATAAGTGCCAAGAAAAAAAAAATTCTATACACAGTCTTACATAATAAATGTCATTTAACTTTAATAATTGAAATCGTAATTTATTACAGGAGTTAACACAACAAATATAGCATTAGACCCAATAGAAAAAAATACTAAAAGCCATAATTAAACTCATACTCAATTGAAACTTTTAAAACAATAGATTTCTTGACAATAAAACAACTTTTTGTATTCTGTATTTCTACAGCAATTCCAACACAAACTTCATATTACAATTCAATTATTATTAAGTTCTGGAATATATTTTAGTTTTTCATTATTGTGAAAGCTGTTTCGGCGTTTAAGGCTATTTTCAAAGAGCCTAAAATGTTTTATTACTAGTGAATCCGATTTACTGAGAAAATATTTGTGACAATATATTCTCTATTCTGAACGCTTTAAAATCTGTTTTCTCGCATAAAATGGCAATGTTTTCGTTGTTTTATAATGATGTGACTGCTATAGAATTATTTGAATGTGATATATTGTTTAGGTCTTGTGAACATACTAAGAAGTGGGGATTAAATGATTTTCTTTTCTTTATTAATTAATATTATATGAGGATCATTTGTTCATTTATTAATTTCCAATTGTTCAAGTAAATTTAATCTATGACGCTTTCTTTATATATGTAAGGGTTTATGCTCGTTGCCGTTCACTGCTTGAGCGGGAAGCGATTATTCCCAAAGAGATGTTCTGCAATTTAAAAAAAAAAAAATCTTTTGTATTATAAACATCGTACTCGTATACCATTTTTTTAATCTTTTTGAAAAAGTCCTTCCCATCTATCCGATACAGGTAGCGTTACAGTCGGCGTGGTCATATTTTAATTCATATGTGCCACAATTATTAAGTTTACGATTTGAGTTTTTAAACTTATTCCTATATTATTACCGGCCTCCATGGTCGAGGGGTAAGGTTCTCGACTACAATTCTGAAGGTCGTGGGTTCAAATCCCGGCGTGCGCAAGTAAATTTTATTTAATTAATTTGTGCTGTTTCACAATTAATTCATTTAAAAATAATATGTATTATATTTGCGCACGTTCCAGAGTGGAAGATACTGCCAGTATTGCCCTAGTGAAAGACCACCATTCGGAATTGAAACTTTGCCAGGTATTTCTCCACCTTCCTCATCCCCTTCTCCTTCCCCTCTCCAATACCTTCAGCCTCACAACATTCCCCAATTGGGGATGCCATAGTCTCACTGGCTCCAGACGGTTGGGAGGAGTGGGGTATTCATATAAAATATATAAAATATATATATATATTTATAAAATATAACATATCTTGTGGGGTATTCATATAAAAAATATTATTATTGGTTCTAAAAGCTATATTTAAACTACCTTTTTTATTTCTTATGCGATTTTTACAGATATTGTTTCGAGTAATTCCAGACATCCAAAATTTTCAAATTCTTATTATGTGCCGGATATATGTAATTTTCTTTTTCTCGCTTTTCGTAATTTTTTCAATATTACTTGCTCATTCATATCCGTTATTAAAAAATATATATATTATTTTTAATTCACAGAATCACCTTCTAAAACCTATCTTACTCTCCGCAATATAAAAATACAATTAAAAACACCATTATTATTACATAAAAATATTTTGTAATGATACTGTTTAACTGAATAAAATATATTTAATGTGTTATTAATTATTTGGAGCATCCTCTTCGGGCTGCATACCTGAATTTCGTCGTCAGTTCATAAATCTGAGTGATACGTAACTCAATCTTATCAAAATTACTCAATAATATTATCTTTTTTTTTGTACTCAATTTTAAACGCATATTTTCACATAGCACCCACCAGTACCTATCAAACACATATACTTAATTGTTTAATCTATAATATTTGTTTTTCTCATCTATTCATAAGTACTTAACTATTATTTTTGTTAAGTTAAACGTTAAAACCAAGAAAACTATTATCGGTTGTGTATATATTCCACCGAATTCAAATATATCAATATATAAAAACCATTGTAAAGACGTTGAGCTACTCAAATCTGATAACTCTAACCACAATATTATAATTTGCGGTGATTATAACCTGCCCAATTGTAAATTTAATGACTTGGATTATTTACCATTAACGGCATGCGAGAGAGAAATCTTAGACATGTCGAACTATTTAGGTCTATTTCAATGTAATTATGTGCAAAATTGCAGTAATCGGGTACTTGATTTAATTTTTTCTACTGAAGAGGATATAAAAGTCTACGAATCAGCAGAATCCTTTGTCCCAATTGACAAGCACCACCCTCCACTTACAATACTTACACCTAATACAATAGAGTGTGACCCCCTAATTAAAAATTGTAGTCGTAATTTTAATACTGCCAATTACCAGAACATTAATCATGCACTTAACAAAGTGGATTGGTCTGTTCTCACGGAAGGCGATCTCAACGATAGCGTTGAACTATTCTACTCTCAACTGAATAGTATCGTTTCCGACACAATCCCTCTAATTCATCATAAAGTACGAAAGTATCCTATATGGTTCAGCGAAGAATTAGTTCAGTTAACTTTTATTAAAAAAGAAACACATAAACAATATAAACAAAACAGAACAATTACCAATTATATGGCATTCAACAATATTAGAAAAGATTGCAAAAAAATGGCAAAAAGATGTTATAATAATTACATAAATTCAGTTGAGAACACGATAATTCATGATGTAAAAAACTTTTGGAAATACACAAAATCATTGAAAAATAATGAAGTTGGTATTTCCGGAAATATTCCTTACAGACAAAACAGCTCCAATAAAATTAAAGAAATTGTCAACATGTTTGCAGATTACTTTAAGGACGTGTATGAACCTGAAATTCCAGACGATTTAATTCCGAACTTCACTTCAGATATAAATCTACACTTATCACAAATACACATTGACATTGAAGACGTTATAGCCTGTATTAAATCACTTGAACCCAAAACAAGCTCGGGACCTGATAAAATTCCTTCCATTTTACTTAAGAATTGTGCCCAAAGTTTATCTGTCCCGCTTTATATACTGTTTAACAAATCACTCTCTACTGGATACTTTCCACAAATATGGAAACTTAGCTACCTAACTCCTATATTCAAAAGTGGTGATAAATCCATTGTAGAAAATTATCGGCCTATCTGTATTCAATTGTCAATACCAAAACTTTTTGAAAAATTGATTCTTAAGAAAATCAGTTTCATTGTAAACTTTTGTATCGCAACTAGTCAACATGGCTTTATCTCTGGCAGATCAACTTTGACTAACCTAACATTATATGAAAATTTCATTTCAAATGCACTTGCCAATAAACAACAAGTTGATTCCATATATACAGACTTTAGTAAGGCGTTTGATAAAGTCTGTCATAAAATTCTCATTAATAAACTTTTGAAACTTGGCATTAATGGGAAACTATTATCCTGGTTTGAGAGTTACTTACTTAGGCGTCAGTTAACTGTCTGTATCAATGATTATTTATCATACACGTTCGAAGCTACCAGTGGCGTACCCCAGGGTTCGCATCTTGGTCCCATACTTTTTAATTTATTCATAAACGACGTAACAAACATATTCACCCGTGTTCTCATTTTAATGTTTGCTGATGACATGAAGATATATAGAATTATTGATAATATCGAGGACTGTCTGTTGCTTCAATCTAATCTTAATAGCCTTTACGACTGGTGTCTTAAAAACAAATTAACTCTTAATGTAAAAAAATGCCAACTTATGAGATTCCACAGAAAAAAAACCACTGCTGTTTACTTACTTTCTCAATAATCACACCTTATTATCTGTTGATGAAATCAGAGACCTTGGTATAACCTTTGACACTAAATTAACATTCATTAAACATATTAATAATATAACCAGTAAAGCAATGCAAATGTTAGGATTTGTCTTACGGATTTCAAAGGATTTCAAAAATTTAAACACTGTCAAATTACTGTACACTTCTCTTGTTAGAAGTCAACTAGAATTTAACTCCAACATTTGGAATCCTTACTACAGCGTACATGAAAATTCCCTTGAGCGAGTCCAACATAAATTTTTACGTTACATTAATTTTAAATTGGGAATACCCATCGAAAACATTAATTACCTCTCTCTGTTACAATTAATGGGACTCGATACATTAAAAGAAAGAAGAATTTGTTCAGACCTATTTTATTTATTTAAAATTGTTAACAACTTGTTGAACTCCCCTGAACTTCTCTCATTAATATGTTTCCATGTACCGGGTCGAACAGTACGCCACAAATTACCTTATCATTGTAACAATATAGGATCAAACGCCGAACTCAATTCCATAATGAATCGTCTGCATGTACTTGGTAATAAATATGTTTTAGACGATGCTATAAATATTGAAAGGATATCAACGTACAAATATTACTGTATTAAAGCTGTTTGTCAGCGCTTTGATCATAATTAAACTTACTATTGATTGTATTCACTCCTCAACACACAGTTTGCGCCATTGCACATTGTTATTATTGTTATTATTTCTATGTTATTATTTCTATGTTCATAATTGTATTGCACTGTTTTAACTTGTTTTATGTAAAAGCCCTAAGGGCGTAGATAAATAAATAAATAAATAAATAAATAAATTATACTCTACTCAAATTATCTGGAATACGTAAACGATTACTTTGTATATTTTTTTCTTATCTCTTTGAACTTAACTCCTATTCTATATTAATTATTATACTATAGTCAAATTATCTGAGTATACACAATTGTTTTTTCTATACTATTCTTCACATATCTTTATACTTTTTTCTAGACATATTATATTACCATACTATGTCAATAGTAGCATTTTTCATTTCTATTTTAGTATAATTGCACTTAATATGAACTAAACCTGCCAATTTGACTGTCTTAAAAAGGGATTTGTTCCTATTTGGGCAGTCAAAGCTTTCTTAAATTTTGTTGTTAAATAATGTTCGTTTCAAATTAATAAATATTAATATTAACGTGTAATAAATAAAATTGATTTTAGTTTTCATTATAAAAAATCTTTTAACATTTACACGCTATAATACGAACTGATTTTTCGTCTCAAATATTAACAAAAGACGCCATTTTCTTTTGTCCTAAAAACGTTCGCCCAAAATGTATCCCTGTGAAATCACAAGAGCCTAGACGTCGAAAAAACGAAATAAAAATCACATCCCCTGAATTTCCACTTCAAAGAACGCCTCGGTATATTTATAGTACCGGGACGTGAGGGTTTTTAGACACGAAGTTGAGTAATTTGCGTGCCTTTCTCATAGTTCGGAGACAGAGATATTTCTCTTCGACCGCTGAGGGCCTGACTTTGGGTTTTGGGCTCTGAGCTCTTCCTACCAATGGTCAGCCCACAAATGTCCGAATCGCAAGATAAGTTGGCCAAAAATATTTCTGAAAAATTAATAACGATTTCAAGACAAGAGCGGTCCAACACTGATTTTTTTGAGAAATGAAATTACTATTTTGAATATTTTTGGAATGACTTATTGAAATTTATAAACCTCATTGTGGTATATTTGTGTTTCGATTTGGGAGTTGTTAATATTATCTTCAATGATTAAAAAGTCAACAGATATCCCGTACATAATAAAAATCGGATAGGTATATCCGAGACACTACCTAACGATTACAAAGAAATTCGGGCAGAATATTGTAGTTATAAAAAGGTAGCAGCCAAAATGTATCGGAATTAATTGATGATATTGAGAGTTCTTAGAAGTCGAAGTATGATACCGATAAAAATGAAGGGGTGGATTGGGGTAGCCGTAGCTCAGTTGGAATAGAGCGCACGTCCCGGATAGACATGAGGTCCTGGGTTCGAATCCCAGCTGCTACCGTATCTTTTTATTTTCTGTGTCTTTTTGGTTTCGTGTTTCGATTTGGGAGCTGTTAATGTTATCTTCAAATTATTAATCTAATCTTTACCTATTTGTGAAATATTATAATAAGAGAGATGGTATCATAAACTCTGATTTTTTGCAACAATGATCAGGCCACTATTAATTGCTAGTGAACTGATCATCAAAAATACGCTTAAGGGCCAGCACTAAAAAAATGTCCCTATACATCACTTTGCAGGTTGCTAACTCAAGCAATACCCCAAATGATTTATCTATAAATTTTATGCGGGTCGTTAGGAAAATGTATAAGGTTTCAAAAGGCAAACATCTTCATAAAACATTCTCTAAATTCTTCGAAATACATCCCAAAATATTCGAAAATAGGTGAAGTTTAAAAACTAGGAAAGGAAATTTTAAACGTTTTACCTGCAATTCCGGTAGCTATTTTATATAGAACTTAAAATATTACAGTTTGATAATTATTGTCTTTTGAAACCTTATATATTTTCTTAATTACCCGAATAGAATTTACAGATAAATCATTCGTAGTACTTATTGAGTTAGCAACCTGCGAAGTGTGTATTATGTGAAACTAAGTATATCACAAGGTGCAATTCAATGCAAACTTTTGTGGTTAAATAAGTCCATAAATAGTTTGCTAATTTTAATAACATAGTTATGACAAGTATACCTGTGAACAATTTTTGACGGGGTAACTTCCAAGCTCCTATGCCATATAATGAATTCAATTAGTAATGCAGAAGACTTAAAACAGAACCACTTAAAAATATATTCCCGCATGGCTGATAGATATTGGAAGAAAAGAATCAGAAAGCTTCCTCAATTAGGTCATTGTCTGATTGACAAAAAAATACACTTGAATCAATCGCTTTGAAGCTTCGAGGAAAAATGATCATGTACACCGTCCCTTTTCCTAGCATCGATCAACCCCGATTTGCACCATCGGATGATGGGTCATCTCCCCTGCAGCCAATAGCCCAGTAGAGGAACAGCTCATCATATTAACAATTGTTCCTTGAGGGATACGAGTACCATACGAAGAGGACTGGACTTGGAGATAACTTGGATTCTGATGTTATCCAACATGACATCCACCCTGGCACACAAATCCGACAGTATTGTTAATATTATTGTTTTTTTGATTATTATTCTTATTATTATTGTCATTATTTGGTTATATTATGATAATACAGGCATGCGCCAGGTTCGATAGGTCATTTAATAAATAGATTCAATAAAACGTTTGTTTCATCGGTTTAAATTTTCTTCCCGACGGATCATCGGGAAGTTTTCATGAGACCAATAACTCAAAATAGTTTAATAATACTTTTATCGTCAAAACCAGAATTCATTAACAACAGAAAACTTAAATGAAGTAAACTTTTTTTTCATTTTTTTTATGTGATATCACACAAGAGTCCCAGCTGCTCCCAACCGTCTATACTGACCTATATGTCTATACCTCCGGATTTGTAGCCAAGGATCGTAACCACTTAACCACGGGGACCGTCAAAATACACAAGCAGTTCCTAAAATTAAAACTGCTTAATGGGCAAAAGAATTATAAATATCTCTCCAATAAGCTATATAATTCACTTCCACCGGCCATAAAAAAGCAGAAAAGTAAAATGATTTCAAAAATCAAATCAAAACCTGTCTCAAACAAATCAAAGAAGAGGAGTTATCCAGCATCTGGAAAAGAACTTCGTAGAAGCTTAAAATCAATCAATTTTTAAATAAAACTTAACCCGCCTCAACACAGGAACCCCTAGTGAGGAGAACTAAAAAACATTACAAATTGAAATAAAAAAAATAATATATTAAAATTAAATATTAAAAAACTAAAAAATGATTTTTTTCCTATATACCATTGCGATCAACAACCGGGTAGAGGAGACATAAATAAAATGACTTGATTCCGTTGCTGCCCATTCTTGTCATGCTATCTTTTATTTTTCAAATATACGAGTACATTACGTATTTGTTACATTTGACTGTCCTTCAAAAGTTAGTATACGAGTATTAGTTTTCATCTTATTCAAATACAGTCAAAGTCGTATTATTGACCGTCCTGAGTTGCGATCCGGACGCTTGTGCGGGCCTCTGTGTTCTGTTCGCCGTGCATAATCCAAGGGATACTTGTGGACCCAAGATGTGGTTGTTTAGTATTCAAGCGTTAGAACTTGGGCGTTCTGTATACGCGGAGTCACTAAATTTAATCATGTCATGCGATCGGGCACGTTTTTATAACGTGACTGTTTTTGTAATCAAGTTTTTAAAATCCTTTCTGTTACCAAAAGCGTTGTTTTTAATATATCTTATTCAGATATTACAAATAGTATAGGGACCAGACTTTCCAGGGGACTCTGAAGTAATATTAAACTAAGTAAAAACGTCAAATAATTGATCAAAATGGCATTTTAAAACGTTTTTCTTAGAATGAAATAATTCAGTTTATTCAAATGCGTTAGAAATATATATAATATGTTCAGCTTCTGATATTATCCATACACTGAAATGGCCACATGCCACAATAGCGCTTCTAGCGACCCGCGTTATACGAATCAGGGTTTCTAACATTTAACAGATATTACTGTTTTTTTGTTATAAAAACACGTTATGTTAAGCCAAAAGAAGAAAAAAAAAGAAAATAATGAAAATTCCTTATTAAATAAGGACTTTGTTCCCCTTCTAAACCACCAGACCGAGCAGGAGTATCGAAATTCGCGGATTATATCGGTTATTGCAAACTTAATAGCCTATTTAATATTTGTCATGTGTGCGCCATAAAGCAGTAAAGTCATGTAAGTTTTCGTTCTTAAAATTTATTTTAGAATATATTTCATAGAAAATAAATTATATATTTATGAAAAAAACAATTCGTGTATCCCGGGCCGCTAGAGGCGCTGTTTCCATCAATTTCAGAAACTGGGCGTATTGTCAATCCAGGGTGTTAGGTGTATTGAATTATGAAATAAGTACCGGATTTACTTTTCGGTAATCCCGTTAGGGAGTGATGAGGTTTAGTGAAAGAAAATATTTCTGATGTTATAATTTAGCGACGAATTGATTTGGTAGCCTAATCATTCTTGCGTGTTTTTATTCTTAAAATCACTCAAATGCAAATGTAGATATTATGTTTGCTTTTGTTTTAATGTAATACAAGTTTGGCATGTGAATTTAACGCTAAACAAATAATTGTGTAATAATGTTAGCTATGATGCACGTGTAGTAAATAATATGATACACATCATTTTAAGTGAACTTACGAAAGCTTTTCTAATATGTAATAATTTAAATGTTGAAGTAAGGTTAGTGTTGTGTATACGAGTATAGGCAGTCCTTTAAATCCAAAGTTTGAAAAGTTTACAAAGCTTACAATGTTTATAAAGTTTACAAAGTTTACAATGTTTACAAAGTTTACAAAGTTTGAAATATTTACAATGTTTGAAAAGTTTACAAAGTTAACAATTTTTATAAAGTTTACAAAGTTTATAATGTTTACTAAGTTTACAAATTTTATAAAGTTTACAAATATTACAAAGTTTGCAAAGTTTACAAAGATTTTAATGTTTACAAAGTTTGAAAAGTTTACAATGTTTATAAAGTTTACAAAGTTTACAATGTTTACAAAGTTTAAAGTTTATAAAGTTTTCAAAGTTTATAAAGTTTACAATGTTTACAAAGTTTATAAAGTTTATAAAGTTTACAAATTTTACAAAGTTTGCAAAGTTTGCAAAGTATACAAAGTTTTGAAATGTTTACAAAGTTTGAAAAGTTTACAATGTTTATAAAGTTTACAAAGTTTACAATGTTTACAAAGTTTACAAAGTTTATAAAGTTTACAAATTACAATTTTTAAAAAGTTTACAATGTTTATAAAGTTTACAAAGTTTATAAAGTTTACAATGTTTACAAAGTTTATAAAGTTTACAAATTTTACAAAGTTTGCAAAGTTTACAAAGGTTACAAAGTTTACCAAGGTTACAAAGGTTACAAAGTTAACAAAGTTTGAAAAGTTTACAAACTATACAATTTATAGTATAATATTATGTCAAAAAGTTTTAAGCGTCAATTGAACATTGTATGATACTTATAAAGGGATCTTTTTAAAAAATCATTGAATTTTGTTCTGTCTGTATATATATCTCGTATATTATGTTACGTAACGAATAGAAGATCTTAGAATACTTCTAGCCTCTTGTTTGCAAAACATCACAGTGCAGCCAATGACACTACATCTCGCCGGAGAATTGCCATATTCAACCAATCCGGTGAGCTTCCGCCAGCCATCTTTGTTAATCAACCAATGAGGTATAGCGGAACAGATAATTTCCGACCGCGTGGAACGGCTTGACCTCGCCCGCCGCCCGCCATTAGGCATTCCCTTCCCGACCTCGAACTGCGTGCTTCTTTGGAGCACGCAGCCGGTTCAATTATTGCATCATTCGATTCTACACATGGAAACATCAACTGCACGCGGGCTTGAGGCCTATAGCAGATAGTTACCATACTACCCTTGTAAACACCTAATATGGTGTCCTTTTAACTGTTAAACTCTGGGTGAGAATGATTAATACCTGTGCACTTTGGACGCTGACCACGTAGACTCCGCCTTGGTGACTGCGTCGTTTGACCGTCAGCTATTCATGTAAGTCGCTATCAACTTCCTTTTTATTATGTGCTGTACATGTATGTCTTACCTTATTAACTTGAACGGTTAGAGCTCCTTCAGAGAGAGAGGATAGTCTAGAACAGTGTAGATGCCAACTTCTTGGCGAAACCTGCATACAACTTGTATGACCATGTTTTGTTACAATAAATTGAGTTGAAAGCACGCCATCTCGTCAATTGATGTAGAGTAGATGCCTCCCTCCAATTCTAAGGCCGCGGCCGATCCATTTGACCTTGAGAAAAAGAATCTTTGTGTTGTACTAATGCTGAGCTAAGCCATGATGAAGCGGGAACCAGTCCTGAATACGATCTCAGGGTGAGTTGCACTGCTTTTCTTTACACCAACTCTCTTTTCCCCACTTCCCTCCTTTCAGCGCCCCTAACACCGGCTTCCATCGTGGGGTTTTTCGTCCCTTCCGACCTTCTCTTTTCCCCTTTTTTTTCCTCCCCTAACAATCGTAATTCATATTTATCGTAATTTGTCTTTATTTTAATTCATATTTATCGTAATTTGTGTTTAGTTTAATTCATATTTATCGTAATTTGTGTTTAGTTTAATAGCTTTTGAATTAGTGGAATAACATTGTTTAGTTTTTTTGCAAAGCATTTAAAATTTCTTTGGCCAAATGTTGTTTTACCGAAAGGGATAAGTAAGAGATTATGTTCATTAGATCTAGTATCGCGAGCAATTTGGACATTGTCAAATAGAGTTCTGTGTTTTAAGAGATATGTAAGATGATTAATTATGATTGTGCAAATCTAGAATCGATGAAACTCTATGGCAATTGAACTTCCCCAATAACATAAATAAGTTCACTCACTGTTCGGATTCTTCTAGAGAGTTCTTGGATCGATTCTGTATGCTCGTCACCAATAAATTTAGTTGGTGGCGGTATCCTCCCTTAGCGATTATAATATTTAATTTGATACTAGGCGGTGTAAGCGGCGGTAAATAAATAGTAAAAAGATCTATTCAAATGTCCCGGCACTTTTCAAGGGCAGGCACGACACAGAAGGGAATATTTACATTACACCGTCCGTGAATGTGTTCATAGACAATGTTTATAGATAATATGTTCTTGTGCTATCATATCTCGAATATGGTATTATCAGTTGTGGCAGTGCCTCCAATACTTACCTGGAGCCTTCAGCAAAGATCCAGAAACTAATCCTGAAGGTTATTCTAAAAGTTAAAAGTTATATTTTTAAGAAACTAAATGTTTTCAACTTGCTAACCTACTACATCAAATAAAAAAATATCTATATTTTTGAAGAAAGAACAAGCACTAGAGCCATCATATGTAAAATCTTTTAATATTCCAGTTTTTGAAACCTCCAATGGACTGAATACCATGGTATAAAGCTATTCAATTCCCTACCTAGTGACATTGGAAATACGCAAGACCAAAAGTTCCTCTGAAATTAAGATCATTGATCACCTCCAATAAACCTGTCTATCACGAGAACTTCGTATTTCATAATTCGTATTTTTTTTTTAATCTATTTGTCATTTTCATAATATTTATGGTATACAATAACCTAGCTAAATCAACACTCTTGTAAATTGACATCTAAACACAGGCGTTTCAGACATAGTGAGATGGTCAATATGTTTAGGTAATAAATAAATAAAAAATATGTAAGTAACTAATTTTGCCATGCCTGCCACTTTATGGTGTCTGCACTGCGCGGTGCTGGTAGGTGTGAATCAAAATTAAAAGTGTTAGCAGGTAGCGGAACGGTATAATACTAGATTGTTAATCATTCGGCGGATATAACAGACCTGTAAAAAACTGCCCAAATGCGACATACGAGTAGGTAGTAGTATAATATACGTAGTAGGTAAAGTGTTAATTTTTTTTATCAATAATGACGTTTAAACTTAAATACCAGTAAAATTCGTTTATTTTTGTTCTGAAGTTAGTTTTCATAGTTAAAATGATTTTTAAACTTTCAATTTTTCAAAGGCCACCAAAACGCTCCAAATCTATGACCGGTCGGTTTAGAGATTAGAATGTCAAATGTCAAAACAAGGATGAACTTTGCCGTACATAATTTTAAATTCTATTCATAGCAAACCATAAGTAAAGGTAAGTAATAACATTATGTACCTTTTTAGAAACATCAACTCGAAGAAAAATAATAATATTGAGAAGTTACATAAAAATATCCATATTGACAATTGGTTTGATCGTGAATACTCTAATTTCTGTTATTAATAAAAAAAATTATATTGAACATCAATTATAGAGCTTAAAGTCGCCTAAATTAAGAGTAAATTTCACCAAAACTGAAAAAATACATATTTATGTACAAAACAAATCGAAAAATTAAAATGTTCATAGTAATCCAAAAACAGAATGCGCACGAGACGTCAGATGTTCCAAATACAATGGTATCGATATAAGAAGGTGTTTTAATGAGATGATTATTTATTCACTTTTAAGTAACGATTTATAAATTCTAGGTGTAATTATATATAATACAAATTATATGTTCAGAATCGGCGTTTGCTGATCTACATGAACACATATTTTTAAAGTCATAATATTATCACTGGAGTTCCTTATTAGTGCCATCTGTTATGTCTAAAATCCTAACATAGAGATCTCCACACTCATATTAAAAGTTCAGTCCAAAAACCAAAGACCAACATTAAATACAGATTTGCACAAACTGCCTGGTTAGGTTAGGTTAGGTAAATATTAAGAATATGACGTCTCGTACCATGGTGTTTAAGTAGTAAATAAAATCGTAAATCAGATATACCACGATGTACTTAGGTCTTGTCCATAAACGGGAACGGTTATTACTTATTTTTTTTTTTTTTTGAAAACGGTTTATTTATAAAAGTTCTGTTAGGTAATCATTATTACGTGTGACAGCTGTTTCGCTTTCCGAAGGCATTATCAGACTGTGGAGAAGCCACTCACAGACGATATATTTATATTATTTCTAGGTAGGTACTTATAATGAACCTCAGAATGTTTTCATTTTTGTTAACAAAGATTCTATTAATTTCTGTTCCATTTTGTTGACAGAAAATTTATTATTTATGCGAACTACGTAGGTACTGTTCTTAAAATCATGCAGAGAAATATTTTTTTAACTGTGTAGAATAACAAAATACATAATTGGTGCAGCGGCCTTGTGTCAAGCCTACAAATCCTTTGTCATGAAACTGCAAGAAACCTTCAGTGTAGGGGTTGCATTAAGCTCGGGGCGAGATCTTCAAGTTTCAGACTTTCCGAGGGTGGGAGAGGCCACCCGCCACTATAACAGGTGCTTGGAGTTGTGTAGAAAATATGCCCAAAAGGAAGAAATCAGCTTTGAAGGATCGGTTCATAAGACTTTGTTTTACGTGCTTATGAATACCTTAAGAGGAACGGCTGCGGTGCCTGTTTCATGCATTTTTTAATTGAAGCCAAAATACCGATCCAAAATGAATGATATATGCTTTTTAATTAAAGGTTTAGTAAATATCTAGAAAGGGTGAGAAGTATTTTATTTATTTACGTTTTAAATTATAAAGTATATGCCATGGAAAAAAATCCATTTTCATAATTTTATAGCCAACTTAGAAAATTATTTGCGATTTTATTGTACGAGTATGTTTTTGAAAAATATCGTAATTGTTCTGTAAATATGATTACCTAAATAAAAATAAAACACTTTTAAAAAATATGTTTTTTCGGATCGATATTTTAAATTATCTATGGCAAATTTGTGTTCCAATGTAAATTTGTCGTTTTAACTTTAATTTAAAGTCCACCATAATGCTTTTTATTAATATACATTTTTTTAAATTTTAAATTTCATTATAATTTCAAAGTAGACGGGATAAAACTTTTTTTTAAATCACCGTTAGGCCCTAAATAATTATTAAAGGTGCCTCTAAAATCGCGAAAAATCAATTCCTTTAATGGCCTATATTTCATAATGTAAATCAAAAATAAATAAATTACTTCTCATCCGTAGATATTTACTATACTTTTTGATGAAAAAAAAAGACCACTAGGTTTAGGTGAATATTTTGGCCTCAAATCAAAAATTAAGTTTTGTATGAAATAGGCCGCACAGCCGTTCCTCTTAAACCTTGGCACAAGAGCATACGGGTATATAATAATATAACACTTAGAGAGTAGGTACCCACGGAAATCTCCATACATAAAAATTATTGCTTGTCTGTCCGTCCTCGATTTTTTCAAAAATTACTCTAACCGTGCATTAGTGCCGGAAAGGTTTAGTCAGTAGTTTTAATGAAATCCAATATATAAAACTATTGCTATGACGTTTTAAAAAGAGTATGAAAAACATTGAACCCGTATTGAGGTTAACCCATAGATATACCACAAAGAAGAAGGTTTGTTTGGGTAGAATATTTTCAAAGTGGAAAACACAAGTAGGTACCACGTACTTAAGAACTTTATTATCTTGAAATATCTTGAAATAATAAATATTTGGAATGATTTAAATTTTTCAAATGAAAGCTTCTTTATTTAGACCACTATCACGACACCAGACACTCAAGAATTAATCCAATAGTTTCAACAAAAACCATGACATCCCTTGCTCAAAGACAATTTTCAAACTTAGGACCAAAATTCTTCAGCAATACATGGAAAATGAAAAGTACAAACGTCCTGCGTAAACTGATCAACATTTGGCTTCTCCATTTAGGGAGGGTCAAAAGCGAACATTTGCTGATTAACAGATATGTACAATTTTAAATAAAACCTTCATATGTAATTCATTATTACTCTACACTAAACTAAAAAAATGCATATCATGTTTTAAAAACAAACAAATATCTTCTTTTTTTTAAATTTAAATTTACTTTTTGGATTCTTTTATATTCTTTCGTGTATATGTATATGTAAATTAATATGAACTAAACTTCTCAATTTGACATTCCTAAAACGTGATTTATACCTATTTGGGCATTTAAATGTTGATTTTAAATAATGTGTATTTCAAATAAATAAATGTGATTACTGTTATTATTAAATGCGACAATTTCTCAGTGATTAATGGTACGGTAAAAAAGCTGACAGAGAATAATAGCAAAAATTGAAGTTCACTGATATGGAGCCGTGAAATCATTGTCTCAAAGCATGGGAGATGGTGGTTCAATAGCAGCATTGAAAAATTGTAATAATTGATGAAGGTCTTTCAACATTCTTACATATGCAAAACTGTATGAATTAATAAAATTAATTTTAAAAAGTTTCTTTATTGCCTTGGTGAAAGTATAATGTACGTATTATATACCTATATATTACGTTTTGTGATTAGTTCTATATAACCAGCCGTTTACTTCCTAATAATTATTTTCTTCTTTCCTTCCTATTTACCTTCACCTCCCTGGCTATGGCTTCGGGCAGTAGGACTCTTGGGTGTTAGATAATTAAAAACATCCCACTATGAAACGGTTCGTTAAAGGAAAATGCCTCCAGGCATAAATAAATCCGCATACAAAAAATGTTATCTACAAAATAGCGAAAAAATTACAACATTACAAAGAGACCCTTTGTGCAAGTTTTCGCTAAGAATAGCTGCTGTCTGTACCCTGTTGGTTAGGATTGCCGAGGTCACATCAATATCCAAATAACTGCTTTATTTATGCATATTACAAGCCAATTACTGAATATATAAAATTAACATACTTTTCCCGCTAAATAAACAAGGACAATATTTTGAAAGAGAGCAAACATGATGCTATCATTATTTCATTAGTAAAGTAATTCTAATTTATGGATATATCTAGATATGGCACTGATTACACATTGGGATTGAGGAAAAGCACTGCTTTTTAGACACTTACACAAACAAGTCATCTTTCGACGCGCGTTGCGCAGACATAAACATTTAAATGTATAGAATAGATTCAACATTCGAATATGACGGGTACGTATTTTGCATAATTAGTTCCCGCCTTTGACACGCTATAGTAGTACGGACGGCGTTGTGCGCGCGGCGCTGCGTTTTGCGATTGGTAAGTTATTTCTTGGAGTAATTTCAGTCATTTTAATATTATTTATATTTTTTTGCGAGTAAGGTAGAGTAGGCATGCGCATCTGCCTATATAAACAGTACGCCTCTATGTATATATATATATAAAATTAGAATAAAACACATTTTTACGATGCTGCCTTACTAAGTAATGTTTTGTTAGTTGCATATCAACAGTAGTTGTACTGAATTATTAAGGAATTGCAACAGAAACATGCGATCGTAAATCAAGAAATTAATATAACTCTCATTAAATTTACTCAAAGCTAATTTACTTCGGAAATGCAGCCATCTTGTTCGAAGCCATTAATCTCGCCACTAGAATTAAATTCTGGTTCTTCTTATAAAACCGTTGATGCAAGTTTTCGGTACCGGGTGTCACAACTAATATGAACAATTTCTACGGAGATAATGCATTTCACGTCATTCTAGAAACATTAAACTAATCTAGACTTGTGGTAATAAATTACTGATATAATGAGTTCAATGTGTTTGATGATGAATAATGAGAAATAAATCGGCATTTAAAATAAACAAAAAAAAAACATTTGCATTCTAGGAGAGTAATTCGGAAATTATTATCTATCTAAAAAAAAATTATAAGTAAATCATAGGAAATAATATCAGGAAATATAAAACAGAAGGAGACAACAAAAAAAACGGTTTATGATTTTCAGGAAAAATATGAGATTAATAAAAATGACGGAATTCAATAAGATCTCGGTAGCTCCATTGGCAGAGATGTTACTCTTGGAAGAGACCGTTAGCGAGGTAATGATGATTTCTTCAATAAATTTGTGTTAGTGGCGTCATTTTTAATAAATTGATAAGAAGTACTTTTATTATTTCTTCAAATAATAACTTTGTGGAATCATATTTATCAAATTTATGATAATTACTTTGTTTGAAACCACTGTATTTAATGTGTAAATATTATATTTTTAATTATGTGTTAATAGTCAAATAAATATTATTAATCACCAAAAAAAATTATAGTATGCCCGAAATATATGTTCATACTAATAACTAATAAATAAAATATTATTAACATAAATTTTAAAAATAATAACTTTTATTATTTTTTCTTTTGTGCCTTGCTATTTTATTTATAATAACAATAAAAAATATTTATTTTTTAAAATTTTAATAACATTTTTTAATTTATTTTTTTTAATCACTTTATTACCTACTTTGATCACTTATTTTTAATTTACGTTTAATTTTTTTATTATTTGTGTTCACTTGTTATTTTTTTTAGTAGGTTAATTGTTTACCCTGAGGAGGGGAGCTGTGCTCCTGAAACATGTAGATATTTATATATTATATACAGTGATTTTATACAAAGTAATTATTATTAATTTAAGAAGTACTCTGTGTAAGCCACTGTTAAACAGTGGTGTAAACAAAGTGCTTCCTATTAATTTATTAATTATGATTTAATAATAAATCGTTTGATTTTGTGTTAAATACTAAAAACTTTTTTTTTCAGTTTAGATATGGAACCAAAAAGAGATGGCAAGAATTAATAGTTCTTGATGTTTATTCACACCGTTCTTTTATGTTAGAGTTTTATAAAACCATAAAATCTAGGCGTTATGTGAGTGATTAGACAAAGGATTTTATTTTATTTTATTTTGAATAGCACTTACCTAAATAAACAAAATTTAAAAAAAGGTCTGCTAGAGTGGTTTGAATAGTGAAGAGGTGAAAAAGTTGAGAAAAGGACAATTGGTAAGTACCTGGTTATTCAGATCTCCTCACTAAACATGGTTAAAGCAATTTCAAGCAACCTTTATCTACTCTTCTTTTGCCACTAATCTTCTAATAAATGTAATACAGATAAAGAAGGATACAATAGCAACTGCAAACATGCTAATAAAATAGTGAAATCTGAAGTGACCTCCCGGGTAAGTATGTTTTTCTGTATCTGTACGTAATTAGATAGAGAATAGGAAGCAATATTTGTACTGCGCCCTTAAGGTGATTTTTCATAAAAACGCCGCTATACAAATAATCGAAATATTTTTGATATATATTGGTTTTTCACAACGGCGAGGCCGTCAAAAAAATCAATTTCCGTTAATATTATCAGAAAAGTATATATTTCAAGAATAAACTCACTGTATTATGGTCATAAACTTGGGCTACACCGTACGTTATGTGAAAAAATGACAAAGTTAGCACAATCCATCACGGAATAGTCATAAAGCAATTCGGGCCGGGCTGACGTCATCAATCACCCCGCGAGAATAAAGCCATCAGGGAGGTATGATGAGAGCGGCAGATCAGTGCGGAAGCTGGTGGGTGATGTCTCATATCATCAACTCCTCTACTAACACCATAGAAATGCTAACTTACTAAAAGTTTAATAGCGAATGAGTTAACTCTTATGATGATGTATAAAATTTAAAATTATATTAATTATGTTTAACTTTTTTATGTGATTTAATGATTAGTATTTAAATTAAATAAAACACTTTGTTTTGAAATACTAATTTATTTTAAAACTATCACCAACCGGTTTCGATTATCCCAAGCATCGTCAGGTTAAATTTAAAAATTAATGAATATTCACAGAGTGAAAAAAACATATAGATGAAACATTATTCATATACAACACACTTTGACTACCATAATACGAGCATGTGCCTAGTTTCATAGTAAAAAACCGTTAACTCTGTACTAAAACTAAAAAATGAATAAATAAAAATTATAAAAATAAAAAAATCAAAACAGAGTAAGAAAGAGACACAATATGAAACAATACAATAGAAAAGTGAGAGAGAGATATGCTTACTTATAATATAATGGGAAAACATATAGCAAAAAGAAATAGTCAGAGAGTATTTTTAGTTTTTATTATTGTGATAGCTGTTTCGGCGTTTAAGGCCATTTTCAAACTGTCGTCAGAATAATAAAATCTAAAAATACTTTCAGAATTTAATAATAACATTATTAAATTTGTTTTAAATTAAATTTTAAAAAATATTAAATATAGTTCTACGAATTAAATACAGAAACAACTAATAATGAGTATTCTAAATTGTTATTTACATATATATATATAAAATATGATTACGGAAATACTATGTAGTATATCTTTAATTTTACAATAGGTTACAATAATTAGGTTAGGTTAGTTAGTGTAAAGCGCACTTGAGGTGAACCTTTACAAAACTGCGCTATGGAAATTAACTCGTATTATCATTATTACTAGATTTATACACAATACTACAGTTGTAACTGTCAATGACAGGGCGTTTGGGTGAGGTCAGCAGTAAAGGCTTGCTCTTTGGAATATATCTAAATTTAAACATTTTTTAAACGGTTTCTGTGTTTGACTCTGTTTTATGTTTAGTAGAATGTTGTATATTTTTGTGGCCAAGTATCTCAAATTTATCGCACAAAAGTCACAACAACCTCCCTGAAGCAGTAGAGACTGTGGTTTCCCTTATTTGGGAAAGCACATGGGGAGGAGGAGGGTGACAAAAATCTTTAAACCTAACAAAAAAAAATCCGAAAACTTATTAACGCAATAATTTAACACACAGGAAGCTCTGAGGGAAATAATTTCCCTCAAGGCCGATATCATCCTTGGAGATGCTGTGTGGAGGGTTTTTTAGAGGATAGTAAGGAGTGAACTCGGGTCTTCAATTTAATTCACTCGGGCCGGCAGATGAGAATGAGTCGTAGAAGCGACCCGTTTTCGTGTGACAAATGTCAACCGTGTACAAATGCTGGGCACGCGTTTGGCGTGTTTCCCGACTATGCACCGGTGCCGAAGGGATCAATGACACTAGTTCCTCAGAGCATCTTCCATAAAAATACCGGTAGAAGAAGGACAACCTTCCCACCTGACGTCTCTGCTCCAAAGATTGCAATCCGTTTATTAAGATAGGTGAATCTATCAAACGGACCGCCCGTTTCCGTATGAATTTCAAGTTAAAGTCTTCATAAGATCTGTTTTTAAGAAACCTCTCAGTTGTTTTACATATTTATTCGAGAAGCATAATTATACATATAAATTTTTTTCAGGTATTGGGTGCGAATAAATTTATTGACAGTTTTACGGAGGAATAACAGCCCAGGAGATATTCGGATTAATAACGATGATTGACATATATTGTACAGACTTGCTGCACACAGATTATTCAATCTCAAATTTAAAAAAAATCACATTTACAGGTGAGAGGGTGTAGGTACAGAAACCGTGTTTTAATTATGAGCACAGCTCTCAGTTACACTTAAACAGACAATTAAATAATGTTCAAATCGCCAATATGCTGTAATTACAGCGAAATGTCACATTAAACTCCACTAAAACAATGCAATTAACATCGACTGATTGCAATTTATGTGAAATGTTCCTCTAACGATGACGTTAACGGAAATTTGCAATTATTATTGAAGTTGAATTCTACGAGTAGTATCGCCTGTAGTATGGCGCCATCTAGCGTTCTGATATAATTAGCTTTAACCCTTTAGATAAGACAAGAAGCAAGAAGCTTTAAAAATATATGTACTCGTATATATTGAAATACACCATTTTGAAAATTTGGTAAAAAAAAATTTTTTTACATCCCTTTTCCAAGTATCGCGTGGAAAAGTTATGATAATAATATGATTTCATTTTCTTGTCGTATAACCGTTGCACTTAGAATTAGAATATTCATATAGGAAGCAAGACCGCAAACAAAACAAACCATAAAACCCACGCATTTAGATTGCGAGTTTTTCCACGGAAAACCTATAACAGATATAACGACTGTGTTTCGATGATATTCCGAATTCGGTAATGATCTTCGTTTTATGAGATAATGTATTAATATTTATCAAGGCGGAGTAATACAAGAAGTAGGAAACTATTTAAAACGATGTAATGATAAATCAATAAAAATATGGAGAAGCACACACATTATATACTTGAAAGAATTACAAATAATACAGAATAAACTTATTAAAAAAAATCAATTATAACCCAGACACCCCCACAAAAAAACGATACCAAGAAATGAACTTGCTGAAAATCAGAAAACTGTACGAATATAATATATGCCTATTAATCTGCAAAATACAAAATGAACAAACACAGAATTTATAAAAACATCACAAGTACACGAACACTACACAAAACAATATATTAAATTGTACACGATGCTAGGTAACGGAATTCAATACTAAATTCTTCTAGTCCCTCATGCATAGATATCTAGCCGTTTGTTAAAAAGTCGGCGAGCCGAGCGACGGCTATTTTGGCCCCAGATAGATACCGGCATCAGTACAGAGTGGTGGTGTGATCCTATGCCGGCACGCCATTTGCAATCGCGTCTTATTACCTTAATTTAAAAGCCCTAACTACTGTTAACCATTTACCTGTGCGGTCCCTAAATAGTGGACCGGGTTTGTGAACTAATATGCCGACACCGTTCCTGCTTGGAGCTGTCTCAACCCCTGACCAATGTCCTAATGTAAGCTGTACTTAAATCCTCTTTTAGCTGTGCTGTAAATAGCCGTGTTTTGGAGTAACTTTCCCGATTTTAGTTTTACTGGAGAGAGAGAATTTTAGATCAATAGATAGGGTGTGTATTGCCAATTGTTATTGTATGTTTCCCCATATGTACAAACTGTGATTGCCTTCCCGTAAATAAACCCTGGCTAGAAGATGCATATCTTTTCATTTGGTAATTGAGTACCTTTTCACCTGAGCCGGTATGAGGCTGTAACGCCGACCTTTGCAGAGAAGAGATTACATGTCCCACCGACTGAGCTACCCAGGTAAACCTTAGTCAGACGCCCCTCGTCTGGCCTCAAGGTGAGTTTAACCTAACCTTTCCTAATCTGTAACCTCATGCAGAACCTTTCCCCATATCACTGCCGCCCTATAATGGGGCTCGTTCCTCAACACTGGCCCTCCAACGTGCTTTTCAACGAACACAGTAAAGACTGAAAGTGGTAAAAGAAATATAGGTCATGAGGATGTAAATATTTACAATTTCCTTCCCGATAACCTGAAAACGGAAAATAGATTAAGAACATTTAAAAAAAAACTCAAAATAAGTAACCAAAATAACAATGGAAGATAGGAATAATAATATGTAAGGTATGTAAATAGCATAATGTAATATTAAATAATATTATATATATAATACAAGTATTAAAATTGGTTAAGAATAATATATATGTACGAGTGTGAAGTTCATTAATAAAATATGTATATGGTATAGTTAAGACAAGAAAGTGAAATAATTATGTATTTCTTTTAACTTAATAAATTTATTTTTTAAATATGTATTTACTGGATTATCCGTGGAAAAGGAGAGTTGGGCCCTTCGTACACAAGGCGACGCAAGTATCCGATACTCGGCGACTCGGGTATCTTCGCGACTACCGCAATTCATCTGCGAGGAGGTTCATACCTTAGAGTAATAACATATTGTTACTCTAAGGCCACTCTCTGACGGTCCGGTAGGGAATCGACAAAAACCGGGTGCAGCAAAAATGCAGGCAATGTTTCGCGATATTTTCTCCATCGACTCTCCGACGGGCCTGCAGTGATTTGTAGCGGGGCCGGTAAATTGTCGGAATTGCAGATTTCTGTTATGTTTCGGATCTGTCAAACTCAAGATCAAAAAATGTCGGGGGAATCAAGTGAAGACGGGGCTCTGGTATCCTATTTATTCCTTCGAATGAGACAAAAAAGGAGGAGGTTTTGGGTCCACCCCTACATTGAACATAATATTCATTGTGGGTTATTTGTTGCTGCCAGAAAACTGTCCGAAGATGATGTAAAATTCCGGCAAATGTACCGAATGTCAAAAAAAACATTCCAAGAACTGGTCCATCGCGTTGCTCGTTGGATATTACAAAAATGAATACCAATATGAGGGAGTGCGTTAGTGCGGAGGAAAGAGTTTTAATAACCCTTTAATGCATATGCCAGTAATTTATAGTTATAAAGGCGTGCATATTTCTCTACCTCCATTATTAGCCAAAAATTCATAAACGCTCCGTGTTTGAATTCAAAGGATAAATGTCGCGTAAACGAACGAAACGCAGTGTATAGATTTACTAGGGGCGTGTTTACCGAGAAGCTACTGAATTGTTGTCCCGCTTGTGGTATAACTGAAGTATGTCGCGCCGCTCCCGCTTCCCCCCCGAGTCGTGAGCTAGAGCCCATTAAAATGTATGGCGCAGTGCCCTATCGGTATCACGCATGAGGTTTATGTCGATTCCCTACCAGACAGTCAGGGAGTGGCCTAAGGTTCATTCGCAGAAACACGTCGCCGACTTTTTGTTGACTCGTCGGCGACGCCAGTCTCCGACGACCGGTTTGCCTGTTGCCTGTGGTTTGTCTTCGCCACTCGAGTCGCCGAGACTTATATAATTTCGTTCCAAAATACGACACTTCTTATATTTTTTGTCACAATGCGTATGTTTTAGATAAAGGCCAAAATAACAATATACATCTTTGTCTCCAAACTTATGCAATTCTAATTTAATTTATATGTTTACTTTTACCTTTATTATAAAACTTTCGAATTATATTATTTTATGTAGTTTGTTTATTTTATTTTTCATTTATAGATTTACACTTACATAAATATTTCATCTTTTATTAACGTAAAAGAATTTTACATTACTGTACTAGCTGATGTGTACCCGGCCTTGCTCGGGATTATTTTATTTTTATTTTTTAAAAGTTATGAATTTGTGAATGTTTGCTTGTCTCTTGGGTGCCATAATTGATTTTACAGCGATCTACTATCTCTAAACAATGACACAAAAAAAAAAAAACAAAAAAAACTTTTTTTTAATTTTGTTTATTTCCAAAAATTTATTTTTACAAAATATGCAAAATAGTATATTTTATAAAGGGATGAAATACTATAATGCTCTGCCAGACCCAATCAAAATTGCACCAATTAAAAAATTTGAAATAGATTGTAAAAAACACATTAAGTTGGGAAGAAAAAATCTATTAGTTCTTAAATTATCATTATCTACAAATACAAGACTTATAATTATTTATTTTGTATACTTAAGTGCACAAATAACTAAAATAAAATATATAAAAATATAAAATTAAAACAAAAACAAATTCCCATTAGCTACTAAAAAATAGTTTATCCGGACTTTTAGCCTTATATTTTGTAAAATATCTTAAAGTTAATAAAACAAAAAAACACAATGTCTACGTACACTAGGTACTGAATTAAAACGAAGCACCAAAGTTATTTCAGTAATTGATCAAGTATCATCATCCCAAGCATACAAATTCCTAACACAGATTATTTAGCTTAATTATCGATTGTCATTAAATTCGTTCTGCGAAGCACGTCACCATAGCTTCCAATGCATTAATTCGTGAATTTAATCATAAATGAGGCCAACATGCCTGAATGTTTTATGATCAAGAGGTGCAGCTTTGCAGCATCCTAATTGCGTTCATTTGCCTGCGTGCAATCATTTTCCTAATGCTTCGATTCCATTCACCGGTGTAGATATTTTAAGTGGAAGCTTATTGATGTTGGTGTTACAAAATTCTAATTAATTACTAGCTTGGAACTTACACCTCTGAGTATACATAATTAAGTGAATAGCTGAATTAAATAAAGCACTAAGTGCTAAAAAAATCTAAATTTTACGAAATATCTAGAAATGGTCTTTTTGCCATCGCCAATATCCTAAGAAAAGACATGAGTGCCATAAAAAGTATTTGTGGCTATACACTATGTAGCAAAAACAAGCAAGTCGTGTGTACCGTGTGAATTTTCCTATAAAAAAGCACTAAGAGTCGCTAGACATTAGTCGTGTTTAGCAATAAAATGACTAAAATACCAATGGCTGAATGTCCGAGTTGGCTACACGTAACTTTTATTAACATTTCGCGAGATACTTGGATCTTTTTTTGTGAAATGAGTCGTGGCACGTAACGCCGTCTATAAATTCAAAACTAAATTTGCCATATCTTTAATTTTGCGTAAGGCCTTATATTTTTTCATATAAAAAAAATTATCGTATCAATTTGTGTTTTATTCAATGATAATCCTGTACCTTAGTTCAAAATTTTTGGCATACAGAGCTTTATTTAATTCGGGTATTAAAGTTATTTCGTGCAGATTTGGGATCATGTAAGTTTTGTAACAAATATTTTTTAATCTAACTCACTGAGGGAACTAGTAGGACAACAATACTGAAAAATATCATTTAAGTAAAATGATGGTTTGGTACATCCAACACCCAAAATTATACATAAATTCCAGTTTAAGCATTAACTGTACCAGTCTGAAGATATCCGTCACAGGCTGAAACCGGCCGCGGTCAATAATAAAGGTGGAACGAAGTTAAAAAATGTTATTTTTTTGTAAATTTAATCAGTATAATACCTAGTTCAAATGCGACGATAGATTCGTAAAAATATGTTTTGTACGTCACCTGGGATATAATATGTTAATTTATTTATGAACTCACCTAATAAAGCTCAACTTAGTGAATAACATTATTACTAGAAGGTCTAAATGAAATTCCTTCAATGTTGGAATAGTGTAGAGTGAATACACGGCGAATAGTGTGAAACTTACTTGTATCTGATAAATGTTGGCACTAACAGAATATTTAGTGTAATCTTCTCAGTAATACACTTTAAGTAAGATGATAAATTCGATTCTCATTTGAATAATTCTAGGATAAGCCAATTTGATGCCAGAAACTTTGTCTTGTCAGCCGAAAACATAAACAATTTCAAATATTGCCATTCTGTAAACCCGTCAAGTTTTTATTGACGCAATAAATTATTTCCAGTGTCCCAAACTGAAACTCTTGCTAATATGAAAATTGTTAAAGATGCAGCGCAATGATGAAATAAAAACTTTAAATCAAGATGCTCCCAAGGTCTACAAAATTTCAAATATTTTTTCAAGCATACGAATATTATTTTTTTATTTTTTTATTTGTAAGAAACAAACAGCTTTTAATACAAATATATAAACGAATGAAGTTTAACGAAAGGTAAGCTAACAAAGTTTCTTGTGCTAATAGTGGTTAAATACAGCTTTTTTTATTTTTTTTTATGAAGCTAACAAAATAAAAAGGAAAGGGGAGGAAGAGGAAGATAGGATCGGGACAGGAGATTCTCTCGATACATTTTATACTTGTGCATAAATTTGTGGTCGTACATATTACTTCGGTTCGATATTTTGAAAGGGCATTGTGAAGAATGTCGATGGGAATTGGAAAATTTATCCCAAATGAAAAATTATACTGAACATGTTAAATATCGTAGATTTGTACAATGCATCCATAACCCTTTATGAAACAAAAAAAAACTATATTTTTAAGAAAGGGATTCAAACCATTAACAATACATTATTTAGAAAAAATATTACAGCATAAAAGCAATTTAAATATGCAATGCTACTTTAAACTTTTTGGATTTAACTTTATCCATCATAAATAATAAAATTGTTTTTAATATACATCTCAAACCCACCTATACCGATAAAATAATTCATAAGGCCTCCAATCACCCTGTCTCACAAAAATATTCCGCCTTCCATTCCATGATAAATGTTCCAATGTATAATAATAATTTTATTTCTGAACTTTCAATAATAAAACAAATGAAACGGATAAGAGCCAAATTAAATTTAATTGATAAAATTTTAAATTAAAACTTAACAAATTTTCAGAAGATAAGTATTTATACAATTTTAATAATAATATTGATATTAAACAATGGCGAAAAATTTTATACGTTGATAATCTTTCATTTCAGTGCTCAAGAAATCTCATTTCAAATATTAAATTAGCTTTTTATACAAGAAATAATATTGGCAATTCTTTGAGAAACACTGAAGATAAAGACCATAAATTGACTCACTCCGGTATACGAGTATATGAACTAAATTGAAACGACTGTTCCTCATTTTATACCGAAAAACAAGCCGTAAATTTGACATTAGAATCAAAGAACATCGAAGATGGATAAGTTATCATTAGCTATATGTAAAGTATCGAATAGTATATAGGTTATAATTAGTTATTTTGTAATATCAAATGTACACACAACTTAAATAAAATAAGTAGAACAAAAAAAAGGTGTTTTATAAATAATTAATTTTCTGAATTTGCTAATCATTTTATTTCAAACAATCATAGTTTTGAAAAAAAAATACAAGTATCAATATTCTTCACATTAATAGTAAAGGTAGACGCTTAGATTATTCAGACGCATTGGACATTAAGAAATCCCTTAATAATGATGAATCTATTATTAGCAACCAAATAAATCTGTCTTACAGCCCCATATTAAGTATGTTTCCTTTCACCCCTCCTTCAATCTTTATCTCTTTCCCCTCTATTTACTAATCCCTAGTCGCACCCACACCCCCACTGTGACTGTTAATATAATATATATATATATATACTGCCATAATTTGGAAATATTGTTAAGTTAGTATATATTTCGCCCTGATGAAGGAACGGTTGTTCCGAAAACGGTCGGCGTATAAAGTAAAAAGTGGTTAATGCAAAGTTTTATTCTTACATAAAAAAAAAAACTATTATTTCATATAGATTAACAAACGCCGATTCTAAATACATTAGTTTTATTGTATATAAAATTATAGTTAGAATTTATAAATCTTTATTTAAAAGTTAATAAAAATCATCTCATCACGAACGACGTCACACGGTCTAAATTCTGTATTTGTAAATTCGTTCTGTGTGACTGGATGACGCTCGTATGACGTCACGCGGTCAACGCTCGAATTCCGGCCATTTTGTGGGCTTTCAAAATACCAATATTTGAAAATAAATTTAACTATGAAAGCGAACATTTTTTTTAAACTGGCATTTATGTAAAATAATATAAAAATGAACCGGATTTCCTTTTTTAGTTTTGGTACAAACGCTTACATCCTCATTGATAAATTCTAATATATTAAAATATGTTTGAGCAATAGAGTTATTCTTTGATTTTATTCAGTCTTCCTTGCTACGCACCGGTTACGTTATGAAATAGATGAAGCTGGTGGAAACGACTTTCGATAAACATCGTTAAAGCGCTGCAGTAACGAGGAAGTTCAAAAACGACCTGTATCCATAGAAAGTTATTTTAATTCGCTCGAAGAAGGATAGGTGTCGCTTAAACATTTATTTTTATTTACTAATTCATATTTAAGATCCATAAATATTTATCATGTTCCATCGTTAAGAATAATTATATTAATATGGTTTTTTTATTATATTCATAGTCCTCTTCATTAGGGATTCCTGTTCCGAGGCGGACTGTAAGTTGGTGGGTTGGTGTCGCTGATACTTATATTGTCTCCATATTTTTTCCGATTTCGTCATCTTCATGTTTACTTAGCCATAATTTGATGTTGTTTTTGAACCTTTTACCTTCGTGGTGTTTTTAATATTATTTGGAAGGATGTTATACAACTATGTAGCATGGAATTTATTGTTTTTCTGGCCAAATGATGTATTTAATATTGAAATACTTATTAGATATAAGGTTTTTGTCTTCTTTTCTCTTAAAATTGAGTAATAATAATAATAATAATAATAATAATAATAATAATAATAATAATAATAATAATAATAATAATAATAATAATAATAATAATAATAATAATAATAATAATAATAATAATGATAATAATAATAATAATAATAATAATAATAATAATAATAATAATAATAATGATAATGATAATGATAATGATAATGATAATGATAATGATAATGATAATGATAATAATAATAATAATAATAATAATAATAATACTGATAATGATAATGATAATGATAATGATAATAATAATAATAATAATAATAATAATAATAATAATAATAATAATAATATTTATTTGAAACACACATTATTTTAGTGGACCATTTTTTAGGTAAAGTTTTATAATTGATGGATTGATCATAGATGTACGGTTGGTTGATTAACGTTCAAACGAACAGAAATTTATAGTAATTTCACTAATATAATACTGTTATAAATCGTAGCACGGTGATATTTTATACTGAAAATTAAATCATTAAACGAACCTATTTTCTTTAGTTATTGTATTTTCGACTGAATCCTGAGTTATATTTCCAAGTATAATTCGGCCGGAAACAGTTAGTTAAATATTACAAATTGTGTAATTAAACTGTTGTCATTTTTATTTCAGATCATCTTGACTCCAACAAATAAAATAAGCAAACTTTGGAATCGTAAAATATATTTTCTCTGAATATCATTTAAAAATATTTTTATTTAATTTTAATTCTTACCTGTTTATAGTCTTTTCATCTTTTTATAAAAATCTATGGAAACTTCATCAACCATTAAACGCAATTCTGAAACATTTTTTTTTTAAATTACGTCTCCTAATTATTTGTTTTTATTTCATACATAAGATATTCATATCATTTAACTGAGAATACTGCTGCTATTCTGATAGTCTAATGTAGATTTTTTTATGTGGGTACTGCACAAGGGTGTCAGCTGCTCCCAGCCGTCTGCAGTGACTATGGCATTCCCAATTAGGGTATTGTGAGAATTTATTTATTTACGCCCATTACAGGATTCTTTATAAACATTTACAAATAATACTGAAAAGGTCCATATATATTATAATTGGTAACATAAAAAAAAACAACATGATTTGACGTTTTTATTCAGAGTTAAATAGTTTCAAATAACCTAGCTCTACTCGATGAAAATAACCGTACTAATAACTGAAGAATGAAGGTAGTGAGGAGAGGTAGAAGATAGGTAGGAGAAAGGTGGGAAAGCACCTGGCTATTCAAACCAAAAACGGCTAAAGGCATTTCAATCAACGTTTCGATTCTGAATTATGGTCTTTCACCAGGGCGATACTGAAATTATCTACCATTCTGAACGTGGCACAAATATACAATGTATTATTTTTAATTAATTAATTGTGAAATGACATTATTTAAAATTGAGTAATCAAATAAAATTTAATTACGCACTCCGAGATTCGAACCCATGACCTCTTGATTCGTAGCATAAGGAAAGTTGAAAGGTGAGGGAAAGGTTGGATATTTGACTATAACATATATAGAATGTAACACTTTTTTCATCTTTGTCGTTCTTAAATTAATTGCATATTTATTTAATTATTATATTGTATACTCCCTATATGGGCTTTTACATATTTTGTTATAAAAATACAAATGACAAGAGTGACACAGGTGTAAAACACATCACAGTAGGTACACAGGTAAAATAGATGGCCGTCACGAAATAAAACAACTAAATATTTAATTTGTCTTACAAACAAATTCAGCAATAACATCGTGTAAGTACCATTCCAAATAATTCCCCATATTAAGAGGACACAATACCCTAAAAAAAATCCTTTTAGGGCGTTCCTAAAGACCGGTGGGAGGAGTTCGCGGGCAGACCAATTGATGTTTCACGGCGCACTTTTCGTTCGCAGCTAAAAATTATTGCACAGTGTGACATGTCGCGATTTTATTTGGACAAATATAAATGAATTTCTGTATGATATTTAAATGCATTTATGAAAATTAAGTTTATTGTTAGCAATAGTTAGGTAATAATATAATTTGCATTGTTTGTGGAAACTCATGGTTCCGTACAGTGGTAAATTATGATCATCTGCAGCATATGAGAGTTCCCAAACAATCATAAATCACACATCCTTTCTTTGGTTATTCATTTTTGTTGGGTGGAAATTTCCGAGGCCAATATAAACTCAAAATCAAACGATTTTCGTTTTTAATTAATTTATTCCCGTCAAATATTTGGTCACCTATTTTTGAAACTTTTATTTAAATACAAAGTTTTAAAAAATCTTTAAAATAATTTGGTTACATAAACAAAGAATGTTTACGTTGGATACATGTAATCTGAAAAAATATAATGAAAAATATTGAGGGTGCTACTTAACATATGAATATAAAGCGACAAAATTAGAATCATCAGATGAAAAATGAAATATATATATAAATTACCTATCTAATATTTATTTCAAATAATCGACTGTGTTTAAGAAAAAGTGAAAATTTTACAGAAGAAACGAAAGATGTTACAAGAGTGAGTTTTTCATAACAATAAACAATATATATCAGCGTAAAGGGAGCGCCGTAATAACAATTGTTTTCAATTTAAATAAAGGAGAAAAGAAATCCTTAATACATTTTTTTTCAGTATTGGTATGTTTTGTTAGGAGATTTCTGCATAGAACCAGCCAGTAAGAATATAATTCCACGATTGTATCAATTTCTGACGGCCTCCATGGTAACGCTCTCGACTTCGAATCCGAAGGTCGCGGGTTCAAATCCCAGCGTGCGCAAATACATTTTATTTAATTAAGTATTTTATTTTCATGTCAATACCGCACCAGAGTTTTGACTGTCCGGAGCCAGTGGGACGATAGGATTTCTATTCGGGATATGTTGTGACGGTAAAGGAAGTCGGGAAAGGAGAGAGACTGGGAAGAGGAAGTTTGGAAAGTACCTGGCTATTCGGATCTAGTCATCAAACATGGCTAAAGCCAAATCAAGAAACGTTTTGATTATGAATGCTGTTTTTTCACCGGGGCGATACTTAGAGTATCTACCACTCTGGAACGTGACACAAATAAAATTTCAACTTCGGACTCAAGCTTCTCTAAAACGACTCCTAGTTTTAGCATTTTCCTCTTGTTCCAATAATTTCCGGACATCACGGATAAATAATTAATATGCGAAAAAAAATCGTATGTATAATTACGTTAATTTAAAAAGAAATACAAAAAAAAATCTGCGTATAATTGTTTTTACTCGTGACAGCTGTTTGACATTCCGAAATTATGCCTCCACACACATAAAAAAATTCTGTGCCGCAAAACTTTTTAAATATTTAAATTTAAATAATAAATATTAAACATATTAAGAATAAAAATATACTTTAAAACAGTAAAATATATACATACATGCACATATTTCTATGTCCGCATTTCATTAAAACTAGCACACTGTGCGCTTTAAAAATATAAATTTTGTGCTAGAAAGTAACATGTTTTATTAAATTGCGGAAAAATTCAAAATACCTTTATTTACTTGTAGAAGAAGTTTAGTACAAAAAAACATAAAATTTCAATATTAGATTTCAAGTATTCGTAAGAATAAAATAAAAATGTGAGGAAATAAGTCAATGTAGCATCGGACCCTAACACGTCCTCACTCGCCGAATGTTGATCGGCAACTAATGGATTAAATGCCGTAAGTGACTGACACGTAAAACACTGTTCGGCGCGCCCGCGGCCTGGGTTTTTGAGGGGCATAGGGTCGAGATTGCTTCAGCGGGCTTAAAAAATGATAGTTCCCGAGGGATGTATTTTAATTAATTCCGATGAATATGTTCCTAAAAGAACAGATGTTTTCGGGTTGATGTCTCGGGAAGTTACTAATTCATCTTTTAGAAAAATAAAATTTGATCGCTACCGCTAATGTTATAGTTGTAAAACGCTTTTCAAATTTTTTAAAACGTTTTACGTGAAAAAATTTAATGTTAAAGCACATTTTTTATTAATCTAAAATATAAATAACATGCATCCCGTGTGTTTCCTTTTAAAAAAAAAAGATACTGTACTCACGAAGTCGTCGGAATTAATTAAAATGTGAGTCTCGGGCAAACCCCTTTATTCAAAATCCAGTACGCCTCAGCACAGGATCTCCTAGTGTATATGTATATTTTTTATATTTATACCTTACCTTAACATGTCAAACATATATAGAAATTAATTAAAAAATAAATATGCCTTCGGGATCTCATTTAGTCCTCTCAGGCTTGTCGGCAAGAATATTTTAGCAGTGGCCAATATCAATTAATGTAAACACCTAACTGCCTAGTTATGATTTCAGACAAGTACTGACACCAATAATGAATTATTTTAGCCAGTAAGTTATTAAATGAAAGCACAAGTCATTGACAACAAAATATACACTCAAATATTAATTATTTCAGCGTGTAACCTAAAAGTTTTGGAAGCGTAGCTCTGGTAACAGGTAGATCTCCCACCTGCCAATTATGATTGTGTATTAACAGCCAGAACAGTAAATCCGAGCGCAACTATGTGCTGTGCCCTGAGTTTGTTGTTCCATACCTACTGCCCGAGGCTATTTTCTTTTGTGTTGAGAGAACGGATAGCTCCACTGTCCACTATCATTTTTGCCTCAATACTTGTTTTGAATTTCTATTTTTGTCTTGATTCACGATTCTGTAATCCGTACCCACTTACCTGAGTATAAGCTTTTGAGAGATCAAACTTTCTTTATTTTTGCATTATTCTCTCGTTTTGACTAAACTAAGTAATTTTTTTTAAATTTCCTTTTTTGTGTCTGATACTTGCATTATCGCTCTGGTAGCATAATTCATAATCGAAACGTTGCGTTCCTTGAAATGACTTTATCCTTAGTTCTGTGAACAGATCTGAATAGCCAGATACTTCCTTACATTTCTCTTAACCATCTCCTCCCCCCCACCCCCACTCTCACAAAATTCTTTTAAAAAAAATCAATCAATTTTGACCAGTATTTTATATATGTTTTTAAAAGTTCATTTTCATCGTTAAAACTATTTTTTAAAGTAAGAATTATTCAAAACCATCAAAACGCATGAGATCTATGATGTGTTGGGTGTTGTCATTCGGGAGGAATTAAAAATCCGCTTGGAGTCAAACGCCGCCGATCCAATGATGCCAACCAAACAGGACGTTTTGATGAGATATTTTATTCATGTTTAAATAACAATTTATAAATTCTACGTAATGAAACTTATATATTCGGAATCGGCGTTTGTTGATCTAAGTAAGTATATGTTTTTCAGTGTAGTTCCTTATTGAGAATGCCATAATTCCAATAGCTCCGAGCAGTTTGGATTCTTGAGCGGTATTTACATAAAATAAAAATAAAATTATTTTATGTAATCACGCACAAGGTCCGAACTGCCCTGGGCCAGTGGAACTATGGCTTCCCGTTTGGAGAATTTTGTGAGGATTTATGAATTGGCATGGAGGAGATGAAGGTTGGAAAGTGCCCGACTCTTCAAACCTGGTCAATAAAAAACATTTAAAGCAACATTACGATTTTGAATCCTTGTCTTTCACCATGGTAGTACTGAGATCATCTTTTAGCTCGGGAACGAGATGTAAAAAATACTCAGTATTCATACTGTACTCACTGACGTCAGAATGGATAGACTTGCCCCAACGTACCATTTCGATGGCCTGGATGCAAAATGTCACGTGGCATCAATTTTGCCACTAGCCTAGTAGACTGCCATCCACGTTTATTTCGAGTGATATTGACTGCAGTAAACAAATTATAAAATATTTATGAAATGGTCAGACTAAATACTCTAACAAAATATTCGGTTTTCGTAAACCAGTCGACCCTTTTTACTTATTTGCTATTTTAATTGAATTGGCGGCACGCCCAGATCGCCCCCCGCCCCCCTTATTTTGATTGCTTCCCCTCGCGTGTTAGAGCATCTCTATGTATTATTTGTTCTGTATCTGACGAACTAACTAACTAACCATGACGCCGTTTCCCCGCAGGGGTAGGCAGAGAGGACGGACCGCCAAACAACTCGATCTTGGCATACACTTCTTGCTTCATTCACATTCATGCAACGCCTCATACATTCTCTTCTGTTATTCCGACTTCTGACATGGCCCGACTCGAGTATTTGATTCACTCGATCGTGCCACGTCTTCCTCGGGCGTCCCCGGCTTCTTCTTCCATTCACATTCGCGTCATATATTCTCCACTCTTGTTCTGTGACTGTATTCTAATTTTTACTATATTTTAACTAATTTCCATGAATTATTAATCGGATTGAATTGAAACAGAGCGCTTTTAATCGAGAACCAATTTGTCTGCAAGAAAAAAAACTCGTTGCGGTTACAAAAAACTTGTAAATTTATCATAGCATTGCGCTCTATTGTAACGCTACACGATGATATGAATCTTTCCGACCATTGATTCAATTTGGCCGGCTTCTCAGTCCCGGGGTGATTTAGTAAAGCAAACAAGGGGCGCCCCTTCTCGGGCCCGGCCACTGCTCACTAACATTCAACCAAGTTGCACGGCTTATAGGTTGCTCAATCATTATCATTGTTGAGGCCAACAAGACATACATAGGATTGTGTGTCTTGCTATCATGTCCTTAAAGTGTCACTGAGAAACAGCCTTTATGTTTTGCTTACGCCTATTTATTGTTTTGAGCTAAAAGGGCAACAATTGTGTACGTTGATCATTTTGAAATATCCTTTCAATTTCACAAGTTTTTTCTGAATTCGAATAACAAGTTTGAAACAAGCAACGCATCATTTAACAGCTATGACTAACTAACTAACTAACTAACCATCACGCCGTTTCCCCGCAGGGGTAGGCAGAGAGGACGGACCGCCAAACAACTCGATCTTGGCATACACTTCTTGCTTCATTCACATTCACACAACGCCTCATACATTCTCTTCTGTTATTTCGACTTCTGACATGGCCCGACTCTAGTATTTGATTCACTTGATCGTGCCACGTCTTCCTCGGGCGTCCCCGGCTTCTTCTTCCATTCACATTCGCGTCATATATTCTCCTTACACTCCTTTCTTCGTTCATTCGCTCTACATTCCCAAACCATCTAAGCGTCCCTTTCTTAATCTTGCTCACTACGCTTACATCAGCCTTGCATTCTTTACGAATCTCAACATTTTCACTCGATCATACATGGTTTTACCACACATTCGTCTCAGAGATCTCATTTCTACAGCATTCAGTCTACTTTCATCCTTCCTCTGCCAGTTTCATGCCTCACTGCTATACATCAGAGTTGGTATCAGCCCTCCATTGTGGACTGCTAGCTTCGCTTCTTTGGACAACTTTTTGTTTGCGCCAACCGCGTTCAGTCCTCCGTTAATGGAGTTTCCTGCATTCACCCTTCTTTCAATATCCCTATCTGTCTTTCCATCTCTCGTAAACATACTTCCCAAATACACAAACTCATCAACCTGCTCAAAGTATTCATCATTCACAACTATATTGCATACTGTTTTCGTACTCTCTCTTTCAAACACCATGACTTTGGACTTATTTACATTCATCATTAGCTCATTCATCATACATACTTCGTTCATCCTAGATACGAAGGACTGTAGATCTTCCATACTGTTAGCAATCAGCACCGCATCATCAGTATACAACAGACAACATTCTTGCAGACTACTCATTTTCGCGCCCAGGCCCACCTCTTTCAATTCTTGCATACAATTATCCATGTATAGATTGAATAACCACGGTGACATTATGCAGCCTTGCTTAACACCTTTTGTGATGTCAAACCACGCCGTAAAATCACCGTTTGCCCTAACACATGCAACGCTTCCCTCGTACAGCGATGCGATTGCCTGTATAAGATTTGTATTCACACCATACTTAGACAACACCTTCCATAACTTTTTTCTGTCAACTCTGTCGTATGCTTTTTGTAGATCTACAAAAGCACAGAAAAGTTTCTGGTTTTTTGCCAGAAACTTCTCTGTGAGCATACGCAACGAGAAAATCTGATCCATGCATCCCCTTCCACTCATAAATGCGCCTTGCACATCCCATATTTTATCCTTTGTTTTCATTTGTACCCTTTCAATCAATATCCTACCATACAGCTTACCAACTGAACTTAGCAGGCTAATAGCCCTGTGATTTCCACATTCCATGCGTGACCCTTTACCTTTGTATAGAGGCATGATCACAGCCCTTCTCCAATCTAATGGGCTGTAACCCTCCTCTAGACACTGGTTAAAAAGTTTGCATAACCATGTGAGATTATACGGCTATTTCCTTTAAAGTATTCAGCAGCAATATTGTCGAAACCAACAGCCTTACCATTCTTCATACATCTAATTGATCTTTTAATTTCATCCATGCTAATTTTGGGAACATTCACCCCATCGTCATTTATACCTGACTCGCCACTGGAATCTCTATCACTCGGATTGCTTTCGAAGACCTCTTCAAAGTATTTCATCCATCTCTCTTTTATTTCTTTCTCATTCGTCAACATTTTTCCATCTTTCGATTTTATTACTTTCACACATCCACTTTCAGGGCCATTTCGTGACCTTTTGACCTCCTTCCAAAATAGTTTAATATTTTCTTGGAAGTGGTTTGTCATTTTGATCCCCTCTTCCTCTTCCAGGCGTTTCTTTCGTTCTTTCACTCCATCACGTACTCTTTTCTTGCATCCCTTGTAAACTTCTTTCGCTCTATCCCTCTCTTCGCTAGAAGCACTACTATGGTAGGTTATTTTTCATATATTTTCATAAAAAATTATAGTTTTCTTTTCTACGTTACAAACATTCCATTTTTATAGGATCCACAGTGCAAATACTACTATAGAGATTCACTAACACACAAGGGAAAGAAACCCAAATAATGGGGGCGAGGTGCGAGCCAGACGTGCTGACAATTTAAGTAAAACAGTTAGTAAGTAAAAAGTTTCGGCTTGTTTTCAAAAACCGAATACTTTGTTGGAATATGTTTAACCCTTTTATAAATGTTTTATAATTTGCTTACCGCATTCAAAATCAAGCGAAACAAACGTGGACAAAATTTGCTTCCAGCCGTCGAAATTATACGTTAGGGCAAGTCTATTCATTCTGACGTCAGTGATTTGGTCATTTTCTATAGCAAAACCACGTACCCATTTTATTTAGTGTTCATCATAAATAAATAAAAAAAATCAGTCTTCACGTCACTCTGAATTGCTTTTTAATACTACAAGGCTTGTTGAATATGACCGCATGACATTTGGAAAGCCCCTTCTAAGGTTTCGTGGTTTCGTTTTCGTTTTTGACAGGAACTCGAGATGAGGACATAAATAAAATCGTTTGTTTTTTTGTCATCTGACACGATACCACCCAAGTGCTCTCATCACGTGGAGGATGCTATGTAATCCTATAAGCCACACTCATCAGCTTAGTAAACCTCACTGATTCGAACAACCAAGTCAAATACATAATACAATCGACAATAAAAACTCTTTACCTAAGCACTGCTTATCTCACCTTACTCACATACAAATATAATAATATTAACATTTATAAAATTATTTTAAGATATCAATCTACACTTTCAAAAATACGCGCGAAGTTCAAGTTCGAAGTTAGACCCACATGACATATTCAAATTTTGACTGTATTGTACACAAAAAATGTACATGTCTGCCCAATGCGCATTCAAGCGAAGACTCGTGTTAATGGCGAAAAAGGCCGTGCCTTTCGGTACAATTCAAAAATGTAACAATCGGTGCCATCTGTTAGTACCTTTGTTAATTAGCCCAACTTTACTAACGAACTAATTCCCTTATTATATTGGCTTCCTTTCATGCATATATATATATTATTGTAATTAATTAAGTTAAGTAATTGTCTTGTAATATGCAGAAATGAAGCGGTTATTTGGATATTTGATGAGGCAGAGGTAATGCCAATCGACATCGGCTAAATAGAGCAGTTTAAGCCATGCTTGGCGAAAACTTACCCCGTCTGTGGTAAGTTCTTTTTAATATCAATTAGTTCGCTGTTTTTCTATTGTCTACCCCGATAAAAACTCTATGCACGCCACTGAGCAGGACCCATAATGTTAATAATAAATAATAACTATTGCGCATAAAGAATAACAATAATAATAAGCATAAAAGCAACATCAAAGTGAAATGTTGTGGCAAAGCTAATTTAGGTTCTTATTCAATCAATCGATTGCGGTCGTTGCATTGTAATGCTGCGAGACTATTATTTTTCGTTACGAAATTTAAATTGACGTAGATTTTTGTAGGTGTTTTTGGTTTGGTTCATTGCTACTGACTCTGCCAGTATTATAAATAGTATCGCTATGACTCAACCTAGCAATTCTGATGTTTTCCAGAAATAGCGTGCCGAGTTCCTGTTCCTGCGTACGATCACCGATAATTGAAGGGACACTGAGGAATGTAGATATCTTTAGTATGCATCTCCCTCATCCTCTTTATTTCCCTTTCCTACCTTATTTTAGTTATAGATTAAACTAGACCATGCTATGCACCCTCAATTACTCTTATTTATCATTAATAACTCTTTTGGCTTGTCGTTTTAATGTTAATGCTCTTACATATTTCTCCTATCGTCCAAACGAACATTGGTAGTATTAACAATAATAACGGAAGGAAATGTAGCGTTGTTTTGATAATTTGATTAAACCCCTATTTATTTAACTAACTAACTAACTAACCATCACGCCGTTTCCCCGCAGGGGTAGGCAGAGAGGACGGACCGCCAAACAACTCGATCTTGGCATACACTTCTTGCTTCATTCACATTCATACAACGCCTCATACATTCTCTTCTGTTATTCCGACTTCTGACATGGCCCGACTCGAGTATTTGATTCACTTGATCGTGCCATGTCTTCCTCGGGCGTCCCCGGCTCTTCTTCCATTCACATTCGCGTCATATATTCTCCTTACACTCCTTTCTTCGTTCATTCGCTCTACATGCCCAAACCATCTAAGCGTCCCTTTCTTAATCTTGCTCACTACGCTTACATCAGCCTTGCATTCTTTACGAATCTCAACATTTCAACTTCTCAACATTTCGCCTACATCTCAACATCTCAACATTTGCCCTATTTATTTAATTGGATTAAATTATAATGGCAACTTTCAACGCCTTTCAACATATCATTCGTTGCGGCGGACGATTTATTTTAATGTATATTGGTAACTTTTGTATTTAGTCTATCGAAAATAAGTTCTATCCAGCCTTCGAATTTTGTAAACCACAAACATAAAGACAAGGTTTCTGCCTTCTTTCCTTCTTGACGCATTCTCAGAATTGTTTGTTTTTATAGTTTAACATCTCTATAGTCTTTACTCCTCCACATACAAATACTGCAATGAAAACAACTGCAGGCACCGATGTGTTCCATCTTCGGAGATATCAACTAAATGCGTACCACTGAGCTCCGTTGCAATACCTAAAGAGAAAATCCCTAGAAGATTTTACATAAGACTTTTCGACTCCTAGGTCCCAGAAAGGCAAATGAGATTAATCATCTGTTCGAGAAAGAATTTCGGTATTTGAAAAGTGACCTTACTTCGAGTACACGGACATGCCCATAATACACTTCTATCGGTTTATCTCATCAGTGAAACCTCTTCATCATAAACGACGCATGAAACGGAATGGGAAGTTGTAACGGATCTCTCAGCGGCAAGACAGTATCAAAAGCTTTTACACTAAGGCAATACATATCATTTCGAGAATTTGACTTTCTAAATACATAATAATAAACACGGTCTCCGGAAACTCGTAGTACAAGCGGGAACTTGTAAATCTACATCACATTTGAAGTCGATTTAGTGCTATAACTTTTTATTTTACCTTTTGTTTTTGAGTAAATTTTGGGGAAATTTAAAAAAAAATCGATCGCTGCGGGTTTTTTTATCAGCTATTTTATTGTCTTAAAATGCGTCGAATATATTTATAACCCTTTAGTTGCCGAAAAAACAATTACATGCTCACATCGATTTTTTTGGGTTTTCTATAATAATTATAATATTTGGATTATTTGTGTAGCGCCGTTTTTGTGAATAAGCACCTCAAGGGCGCTTTACAAATGTTTTTTCTTCCAATTGTGCATTCACCGGTTCATCAATCTGTAATACCAAACTATATGTAGAATGCATCTGACCAATGAACGTGATGCCGCGTTAAAATATACATATTATTACTTTTATGTACAGCAGATAATATTATACAGGACCCCATCACTTGAGATAAACACTGTTTATTAGCGAAATTGTGATGTAGATTCACCTGTTTCCCGCATGTAGCACTAGTTTCCGGACACCATGTATATTCATTATAAATATATATATACATTTTCTAGTATTACGTCAGCCATATCATTTTTCTATGGCATATCGTATCCTGCCACGGTTCTGCCGCCGAAAGCTTTGTTTTAACCTCTCTTTTTGTTACGTATGTTCTTACGAGAAAGAGGGAGAGACCACAACAGAGTTATCAGCGGTATGCCTTTAACCGGGCTCCATACGATCATTAATCAACCTCAAACGAAACGGCGCGCTGTAATAATTATTCAAAGCTTCCATTTAGCTTTTAATTAGTAGCGAGTAGTTAAATACTTCGGCGGAGATAAAAAGAATCTTAATTTCGCTTTGATTTTTACAATAATTTATTCATTAAATATCACACACCGATAGTCATCGCGTTTTACAACTATTCCATGTCATGTGTATTCCAAAGCAAGAAAGGAGCGCTTAAATGGTTTGGGCAAGTAGAGCGAATGAACGAAGAAAGGAGTGTAAGGAGAATATATGAGGCGAGTGAGATTGGGGCACGATCAAGTGTATCAAATACTTGATTCGGCCATGTCAGAAGTCGGAATAACACATGAGACGATGTATGAATGTGAGTGAAGCAGGAAGTGTAAGCGAAGATCGAGTTGTTTGGCGGTCCGTCCTCTCTGCCTACCCCTGCGGAGAAACGGCGTGATGGTTAGTTAGTCAAAACAAGAATAAGTGTTAGATTTATAATTATTTTTATTTTTTTCGTATGAAGCGGTAACTTGGTGATGTGACATTATAATTAAAAATAATAACAATAACTTTGTTTACATCACTTTTTATTTGGTACATACTTTTGGGCATACCGGCTGGGTTTCGCTACTACCGTAGCTTCTTCAGGGCAGTATACAACTAAGATACACATGTGTTATATATTGATAAAAACAGGCGAGTGAGGGGCCAAGGGTGGGAGGGGAGCAGGTACCTGACCGGGAATGGCGTGTGCTTTGTTTATTGGGAATATTTTCAGGATTGGGAAACTAATTTTGCACTCGTAGGAATATGTAGGTTTTTTAAATCATCAATCAGGGTAAAGGAGTTTTTAATAGTATGTTTGGGGGAAAAGACTCTAGAATTATTAAATATGTTAGTTATGTGTGATGCTATTTAGAAGTTCGGAGAATTGCAACTTGACACGACCGGCCTAATTGGGTTGTCACTTGTATGTCTTTTCAAGAAACCCACGTGTACTGACATAACCATTCATAACACCTCTAATCACCCCACCTCCCACAAACACTCCGCTTTACACTCGATGATCCACCGGTTGGTTACGGTTCAGTTATCAAATACTAACTTTTCACTAGAATTATCCGTAATTAAACAAATTGCAATAAATAACGGTTACCATGAAAACTTAGTCAATAACATCCTAAATAAAAAACTTTAAAAAATGTCGTCAACCAAGTTTTTATTCAACAGTACCCCCCCCCCCCTAATAAAAATATAATAAATAATAATAATCATCCGTATCAATGGCGTAGAATCTTGTATATCAATAACTTTTCAGCGCCTTTTTTTTTGCTCCAGAGCCCAACTATTTAGAGAGCTCTGTCTCTAGCTGCTTCATAAAATATAGAAGTTTCGTGAGTAGCCAACAAAAATCAATCTCAGGCTTTTGTACCGTACATAAGAAACCTCGTTATTTCGCGTCGATAATTTAAAATCAATACCTTAATATTAAATTTTGATAATTTTTCCACACGGCCGTTGTCCGGCGTACAACACACTGGCGAGGCAATTCGGCCAGTTATTGCCGTGATCGATTTTGATCGGGTGATAAGTATATAGGCTCCCTCCGGCACCGCGCACCTCCTACCTGCTCGGTCCGTGGTCCATAGGACCCTCAAACCATACCTCGGCCGCCGGGTCGGTCGGGCAGACCGTAGGCCTCTTGATTTATCGCCCCGGTATGCGGCCGTATTTGTTCGGCCGAAAGGGGGCGGAGTTGTCGGAATAAATTACCTAATATAAAATATTATAATGCGGGTTAGTTTTTTTCTTTTTTTTTGTGATTAAAGTCATTTGTTAATTCTAATCTCGTAACTATGCAGCAGCAATAATAATATTATAAAGTAAAAACTAATTAACTAACGATTTTGGCATACACTTCTTGCTTCATTCATATTCATACATCATCTCATACATTCTCTTCTGTTATTCCGACTTCTGCCATGGCCCGACACAAGTATTTGATTCACTTGATCGTGCCTTGTCTTCCTCCATTCACTTTCACGTTATATATTCTCCTTACACTCCTTTCTTCGTTAAGCTAAGCGTCTCTTTATTAATCTTACTCATAACGCTTACATCAGTCTCGCGTTCTTTACGAATTTCAAGATTATGCACACGATAACACATGGTTTTACTACACATTCGCCTCAGAGATCTCATTTCTACAGCAATGACAATATTTCAAAATTAATATCAAAATATTCCTTTTGTTCTTAGTTTTTATAATGTTTTCTCACACCCATGCATCGAATAAACAAACAAAAAAACGTTTATATTATAATTCCTTTATTAGAACCATAGTTACTACTCGACTTTGGCTGTCATTTCATTTCTATTGTATATGGCGTAAAACTGATTTTAATCATGTTACAAATGATTTAGTTGCCTGAAAACAATTGCGTCAATCTAGAAATTACAGTCAGTCAACGCTTTGCAAATTTCATGACACCACAGTTCATATATCTTACACATAGCAGGGCATCCATATTCTCACAGGGAGAACATTTGATTCGATCTAAGTGATGAGAGTTTTGAACATGTTACTATATTCTACGTACGATCTTGATGACAGTATTATTTAGAATATTGATACAGAGCAATGTCTAAGTTTTATTTTCTAGGTAGGTTTACCAGTGGCGTAGTGAAAATCTGCGTGTATTAATAAAACAAACGAACCAAATAAAGATATTAAACGAGAATAGAAAAATACTACAAATTTCTGACCGAAATGTATTTTTTCCATGAGTTTGTACTCCCATTTATTCAGTTGATCACAGCAATAGAGGATGATAATAAAATAACAGTTTTCAAATATTTCATGAAAAACTAGACACCATACCAACTAAAGCTTACTTGAAATGAAAACCAATTATTTCTTTAAAACAATATATTCTTTTTAAATAGCAATTCGCACCACAGTTACAGAGCCTCCTCCTCCGAGAGGTGCGCTCATCTACCATCGCATTCCTCTCCCCCCCTGTCCCATCACCTCACAGCATCCCATCCGAGAGAGGTCCGCCCTATCATCATCCTAAATTATTTATTTATCTTCCTCGATCGGCAATTATCTTCTCTGAGGCTCGTTACGGGACGGCCGGCTTTCCGGTCGGTTGGTCCATCTTCTCTGTAAACTAAATACGGCGGTGGGTACATGACCCTTCATTACCAGTGCCTTGGTTCGTACCTCTAAGGTGATTGGGTATTTCGACTGAATACACAATGTATTTATCGGTTTATCAAAACAACAGGTCTTTTGTGATAAACGCCACTCGGAATTAGTTACATTTTGGTTCCTTTTTCTTTTCCTGTAATTGTTGGTCCCAGATTGAAAAAGAAACAACTAAATTCCCCGATTTAAACACTCAAATTTGTGGTATTCAAATACTTACAGATGATGCTATTTTCTTTGTTCACTACGAAGGGAATAAAACCCGAAACATCCAAACACCCAAAAAAAAGCAAAACAAACTGGCGTTATGAAATTTGAACATCAAGTGTGGGTTGTTTCGAAAAACTTGAAGGATTCATCAAAATTTCAAAGTTAGTATTCAAGTTCTGTTATTATTCAAGAACTGTGAAACAACTGGCCCGGAATGTAATAAGAACAGAACTTGAATATTAACTTTGACATTTTTAATTTTAATTTTCCCGCAACAACCCGCCCTTACTCTATGAGGAATTAATAGACCAACGAATTTATTTTTAGCTCTCATTTCCATCAGGAGTTATTGTGCTTTACAATAGTTTTTTAAAAATTAATTTATCCATTTTCGGAAAATCAACATTAAATATTTTTTCATCCTCTCGTTACATTTTTTTTTTTTACATCTATTGAGTATACCAAAAAAATAACCAATTATGGATTATTATTATCATTATTCTAACTTTACTTATCTTATTAGATTACAAGATATAAAAGTAAATTAAATTAAAAATAACCGAATTATATAAAATAAAAAATCAAACAATTTAACAACCAGCACAACGCCATATGGTTCGAGCCATAAGGAAAAAGATTTCGGAAGAAGAGTGAGGGCGGGTTGGTAAATCGCAGAGAAAGAAAGCTTTTAAAACGTGAGAAAAATTATTATTAAAGTGCTAATTTAAAAGCGTTTGTTGACGCATTCACTCAATAATAATCCACAATAATTAATTTATTAATAAATGTCGAAGCGAATGTTAGAATAGCGAGTACCTACGCAGTACGCAATCAACACACGGTACCGGCCAGTTGGCTCGGCGCACAGTCGTATGTCGTTTCGATAGCCCTTAAGTGCCCATCGCGATATAAATATTATACCTGGCAATACTAAACTGGTACTCGCTCACATTGAGAGGGCATAATTCGCTGATTTTATTCGCTGATCGTCGCGAGATTCGAGGCCGTTAAGCTAAAAGCATGACAGTTAAGTATCTTTCTCGTGGCGAAGCTAACACTTTAGATAAGTCTTTCCACTGGTAGCTCCGTTGTACTAATCTTCTTTAATAAAATGCATCTCTGAGTGACCGCTTTAACATAGTTTTACGGTCGATATATCCGTTGTAGCCGTAGACAATAGAAACACGGAAGATGGGCCCTGAACAAGTATAAAGCTGCGCGCACAAAAGTGTCGCCAAAGTCGTTCGCCTATAACTGCTAATCTTTCGCATCTGTGTACAGCGGCGTCCCGCTCCTTTTTGACATCCACTAAACGCATAACTTTAATTGGCTCCGACGCTTTGATAGTCCGTGCAGTTTGATCGTAGCCCGGTGTTGTGAATTTTTCGACCACCAGACTAGGCACAAGCCCGTTTTACAGTGAACGATTTTTTATACAGTGCAATAAAAAATAAAGCATATGCATTAATGAAAATAATATTGTCCTGTTTAATAATAATCATAGGTACTAGAAAACAGAGATAAGGATGAAAAGCTAAAAGTGTAAAATGAAGTGAGTTTAAATTCTTCACCGTAATAATAAAGGCAAAAAATTTGATAATTTAGAAGCACTTGTTTATACTTAATTACCTTTTCCCCTTTGGTCGCCTCCCACTCCAACACCTACATATTCATACCTACGTATGTCTGTCATTATTTTGTATCTTATATGTTAGTTTCAATATAGTCCTGACAGAGGAAGGGTACTTCCGAAACCTGTCGATCATGGCAGAAATGTTGTAACGTCCTTTCAGTAGGTAGATACTTAATCATGTGAATTAGGTTTATTCTGAATTCAAGTAAACGCCCGTTCAACGGCCTCCCTGGCAGCTCGGTAATCTCCTTGATTCTTAATCCAAACATCGCGGGTTTGAGACCCGGTGTTGACAAATAAAATGTCATTTTGTGTATATTGGAGCCTCGTCCCCAGAGTAAAAGATACTCTAGTATCGCCCCGATGAGAGACAAACAAACTCTCAGAATGGTCAGGTAATTTCCAACCTTCCTATTCCTCTCAATATTCATGACAATATTTCCCAAATGGATATGCCAATTATAATGTAAATGGTTAAGTTTCACAATTGGCTTGCATTGCTCTATGACGAAGGTAGGCTGTTTGTAGTTTTTAAATTTCGTGTATGAACCGTGCACTTATTATTTGAAAATAACCATATGGTTATGGCCAACTGAATAGATGAGCGGAAATGTTCCCTACAAAATTTATGTAAGAAAACGCTTTGGTCACAAATTTGTCATATTTTAAAAATAAATTTTATTGTTCGTTTTTCTTAAGGTAGGCACTGTTTTTCAGTCTTTATGGACTGCACGCCACTGCCGTTTGCTGGTACAATCACCTCAAGGGCCACCTTTTAAATTTGTTTTAAAGTTTCCAAAACTAGTTTCAGACTTAAGCTGAATCGCAGGTTATTCCAAGAATTTGGACCCAGCGCGTTGAATGCTCTGTCTCCAAACTTCTCAAAATTCACGCAAGAGGGTTTCACCACAGATCAAATAATACATAGATATGGCCTTACAGGCAAGGGGAAGGAAATAAGAGGTGTATTTATGAATGATTTATAATAGCTTACCGCAGTCAAAATCTAGGCTGGTGCTAAAATGAATGTCACGTGACCTTTTCCACCAGCCGTCGAATTGGTACGTTATGGCAAGTCTATTAATTCTGACGTCAGGTGGTTTCATCAGTTTATTCGCCACATCAGATTAAATACTAACAATAGTTTCTTGAGCCGGGAAGTTTATGAAATCTTATGGGGAATGTAAATCAATGGGAACCGCTTTTAAAAAAGCCCTATGCCGTTTCTAGGTAAATGGTCGACATTCGGTTCTTGTTCGTCGTCATAATGCTGATGGCTTTCTGGTGCCGTTTAATCAAATGACATGTAATTGATAAAGTAAGGTAGCAGCGCGAATGGCTCCGGAGCGAACTTGAACCGGTTACTTCCAGGGAATTGTCCGAAATCAAAGCACTCACCGCGTCACCGACCACTGTGCCTCGGAGCAAACGTCTGCATTTTGGATTCTGATAAGTGAGGCGCTGAAATGAAAATTGCCCGACGCGAGGCCTAACCGCGCGGCTCGTGGGCTGCGTTGATGTGAATTAAGTAAGTATTTTCATACCGGCGGAGTTACAACCGACTAATTAGGCTGATGACAAGCGAAGCACCTGTAAATGTGTCTAAATGTGATCCATTAGAGACCAACTTTATTATTAGTAAATCCTCATTTTTTTTATAGATTAAAAAAATCTTAGATGAATATGAAACGTTGGATGATTTTTTGACAATCTTTTAGAAAAATGTATTTATGATGCCGCGCTATTAATATCGGATGTCTATGGCATTTCACGCACATAACGAACTCCTGAAGCTACTTAAGAACATAGCTAAAGTCTTTTCAAGCTACATGCAACGTTTCGCTTCTGAATTATTCAAGCCCCTCATCGGAGCTATAGCCGAGAACGTCTATCTTGCTTGCTTCTTTTTAAATTTTAATTTAAATCAAATTTAATAATCTTATTATTATTACCTATCTCGCTGTTTTGTTTTCTATTTTACTTACTGACCAGTTGAGGTTATCCACCACTTTCCCACCCCGGTATATGTAACTTATGGTTACTCCTTCAGGGTGCACGTCAAGGACTCTATTTTTTTCATTAAACGAATCTATAATTTTTAAAGGACTCTAAACCCTCAAGTGTCCCTGCACAGCTTTAGCACAGAAGGAGGTTAGTCACAAACGCACATCAAATTGGTTAGTACAGGTACTGACGACGACAAAATATAGCCCACATTGACTCCTTCTGTCGATAACCGGAGTAATCCAAGATGGAGTGCGGGAGTGCACCAACAAACCTATAAATAAATAAACAAGAAACACAAAAACACACTATATCCAGAACAGACCGTAGCCACGAAACCAGGGCAGTCCTTCCAGAGCAGTGCAAAGCGACTTTCTGCTTCCGACACTCTTCCCAGTGAAGCATTGCAACAGTCACCCAGAGTCTCCCTTAAGAGGAGTGTATCTGGGAGGTGGGGTGAGAAACACCCGAACACCCTAGGGATATAGAGGGAATCTAGATGGCCGGGAGCGTGCCGCTAGGTTGAGGAGACAGGGAGAACAGTAGCCGGTAATTTCTCGGAAAAGTCCCATTGTGCCGTTAGCACCTCGCTGAGAGCTGTCGCTCTGGCGTTTGCGGCCGCGTTCTCCATAGCCAGGTTTACCAATTCTTTCCTAATAAACTCTATACCTACATGTATTGATGAACGATCCTCCTTCTTCATTTTGTTTTTCACTTCGTGGATGATTGCCGAGATTTTGTCAAGTGTGTCCCACACTGGAGCCAAAAGTTCATTACAAGGCGTTGTCTCTTCAGTCCTCGCTCTCTTCTTCTGAGCCTGATTTGGCGAAGGATTTTTCCCATTAGTCGTGCAGAAGCTCGACACCAGTCTGGCGGTCCCCTGGGATATATGCCCACTTAACTCGCATTGTCAGGCAGCCAAAGTGGCTTCCGCTTCTTCCATCGTAGTAGATATGCAAGAAGTTTTTCGTGGTAACGCAGGGCGCAGGGGTCGCCAGCTCGGCTATTACCTGCTTTTTTCTGCTCCAAAATGAATATTGACCTCGAGGTAGACTCTTGGTGAGCTCTTTCGGCTCGTCGCCGTCTCATCACCGTATCGTAGTTGTATTTTCTGAGCATTTTCTCCAGGAGCTCATCCTCAGATATGAGGTGAGGCTCGTCATCATCTGAGTCCATGATTGGTGAGGGCTGTTCCCTTAATATAATACGACGTCGATTATAACTTGGGTAATTTGTCGCTGATTGTAATTAAGTCACCTCGATAGATCTCACAAACACCCCTGAATTTGTTTCAGAATATTGAATGAAATAAAACTTTAAAGCAATAGTGAGGAAAAAAATCTTTAAAAATAGCGTTACAATGTATTTATTCGAGGCACGGCGAGAAGTAAATAAATTGCTCACCTCGGCAGATCTCACAAATACCCCTCAATTCGGGCGAGTCCACTGCACTGTCAAAATATTGTATGAAATAAAACTTAACACTAGGAAACACGGACTTTTCGGCAAGTAACCGAAAATAATAAAAACTGTTAAGCGATAGACCGCAAAACTGTCTATGTAATTGCATATTGTTTTATGTATTAAAAAATTATCGAAGAAAAAAAAACTGCTTTTATAATGTTAAAATTCAAGCTGTCACAATAGGATTTTTCAGGTATTTTTGGCATTTAAACTGTTTTTATGGCTTATGACTAATGAAAAATAGATAGGGTAAATAAAATTAACCGGTCAGTGGCTGAGTTGGCATCGCGTTTGGGTCTCACCCAGGCGTCGTGAGTTCAATTCCTCGGCTGGCTAAGTCCTCCATTTACGTCACAAGCAACATCTTGGTACTGTGATGGTACTAGGAGTCTTACAAATATTGTCAGGTTATTCGTAACCTGGGAATATTTGTCTTTCTTTAAAAAAAAAAGTACACATTGGCAAAGTTTGAAGTCTGAAAGGGCTCCCCAAGAGGGGAGATGACACAAACCCTCAAAATTGATAAAAACTTAAATCACTGTTTATTAAGGTGAATACTATCAAATTATACTAACTGTAACACTACTAATGCAATAGTGGGAGAAAAACTTTGATAAACGGCGTTACGACGGATTTATTCGAGGTACGGCGAGGAGCAAATATTTAGCGACCGTTCCGCCAAGTGGCCGGAACTGGAACTACTGACCAGTTGAGGTTATCCACCACTTTCCCACCCCGGTATAAGTAACTTATGGTTACTCCTTCAGGGTGCACCTCAAGGACTCTAATTTTTTGGTTCAACGAATCTAAGGTTATAAATGATTCTAAACCCTCAAGTGTCCCTGCATAGCATTAGCTTAGAAGGAGGTTAGTAAAATTCCACAGCCCAGAATGGTTAGTACATACATACGGTCGACAAAAGTGGCTCTAGTAATAATGGTGGCTCTGCTCTACTCGTCCGTAGATGAACATGGTGAGACGCGGAGAAATACTAACATAAAACAGTAAAAGGGAGAAACTAAATAGATTAAGTAAGAGTACTTAGGACGAGCCGTTGCCAGGACATCAGGGCAGTCCCTCTGAAGCAGTGCTAGGTGGATTCTTGTTCCCGCCACCCTTCCCAGGAGACATTGCGCCAGTCGTCAAGATTATCCCTTAAGAAAAGTGTAATTGGGGAGGGGGTAAAAAAAAAAAAAAATTAGACCCTAGGTATATGGAGGGGTCCAGGCGGCCGGGAGCGTGCCACTGAGTCGGGGAGACGGAAAGGCCGTCACCACCAAGCTTGCTCCATCGGGACACAAGGGATCCGGCTAGGGCAAGTCAAAAGTAGATGACTGCTTCGGGTTGCAGGGATGGGGTTAATTTTCCACTCCCTAAGAGGGGATGTGGACAGTACACAATAAAAATGTTTTTGGGTTCAGTTCGCCTGAATATCTCAAAATGTTTTTGAGTTCTACACAAAGAAAAAATTTCGTACCTAAAAAACAAAACTCATAATAGGGAAAGAAAAATGGAAAACAAAATTATAACAACAGTAGAGGCATCAGTGCAGAGTGAAAAGTTTAAAGCTAAAATTTAAAATTTAAAAAAGAGTATAAGATATATTAAAAATGGCAGGAATCTAAATGAGCAAAATACAGAAATAGAGAATGAAACAAGGTAACAAAATAGCAAGTAGAAGATAAACATTTATAAAGGAAAACATAAAATGTAAAACCAAGCATATACAGTAGTTAAATAAATTAAAAATAAGTACCAGAGATTCAAGAGGACAGCACCTCCGGCACCTAAAACGAAAAATGATTTTACAAAGCTATTCCGCGACTCTAAGTTCAGGCCATCTCTCCACCCATCTACTTACAAACCTTCTCAGACACTCGAAATTCACCTTATTGCAGACCAGATCAGCATTCCAGGCTGGTCTGGTAATTCCAGTCAAACCATCCAGCATTTCCTCTCTCGCATCCATCAAAATCTCACAGTGCCACAGAATGTGCTCGGCGGTCTGGTTTGTATTTCCACAAGCACAGTTTGGGTGAGGGGATAGAGATAAACTATGAAGTCTACCCCTAAATTCACCGTGCCCCAATAGTAGTTGGGTGGTATAGTGGTCCAGGTGTAAAAATGCCCCTTCCATTCTGCTTCTAACTGAGGGGAAGAAAGAATAAGTCCATCTTCCCGTCGTCGTCCTATCCCAACGTGACTGCCAATCATCCAGAGTTCTATCACGCATCTCCTTAAGAAGCTTTGGCAGGGAGACCTCACCACCCACGGTCACGTGGACACCCAGATGGACAGCCTCTCTACCTCTTGTTAAAGCCTTCTTAGCCAATACTTCCCTAATTTCTAAATCAATCGGCAGGATTCCGGCCAGAACCGGTAATGCATCTGATGCTGCAGTCCTGTAAGCTCCCGAGAGCGCCAGTAAAGGAGTGCCCTTTTCAGAGCCAAGACTATGAGGACATTGTCAAGACGGTGCTCCCACACCGAAGCAGCGTATGAGATTTTGGTCACGTACACTGCCCGGTAGATTAGCCGGAGCGCAGGCGAGCGGAGACCCCACTCGGCCGTTGACAGTCTTCTCAACTTATGAAAGAAGGCCTGGGCTCTACTGGACGCGCTTTTGACGTGGGCCTGGAAGGAAGACGATCTATCAAAAATGACTCCCAAGTGTCTGGTGTTTTCCGCAAAGGATATTGTGGAGTTTCCCATTTTAATAGAAGGGTTACGTCTTCGACTGAGGGAACCCTTCATAAGGAGACCCACTGTCTTGTGGGGAGCGAAGGTTAATTTATTTCTTTTACCCCATTCCAGAACCATCTCTAAGCATTCCTCGGCCTTACTTTCGACCTCTTTCCTGCTGTTGCCCGCCACAAGAAGATGCTCATCATCCGCATATGCCACTGATACACAACCCTCAGGCAAGGGTAACCTGAGGCCGTCGTCAAAAAGAATTTTCCAAAATTCCGGAACTACTGACCCGTAATAATACAACTTTTGCAACGAATGGCCTCTTTTACGCAAAGGGTTTAAAACAATGAGAAGTGATATACATAATTGCGTTTGAGCCGAGGAGCAAATATTTAGCGACCGTTCCGCCAAGTGGCGGGAACTGGAACTACTGACCAGTAATAATACAACTTTTACAACGAAGGGCCCCTTTTACGCAAAGGGTTTAAATTAATGAGAAGTGATATACATAATTGCGTGTGAGCCGAGGAACCTCGGGGGATGCTAAGAATATTCGCTTCGCATACTTTAACATCTTCCCACTTATCTCCTTACATTCTGGCACAACATAATTTTAGATGACATGATTTCTGCAGCTGACTCAATCTTTCCCGAAGATCGAGTTTGAGTGACAGAAAAGACCCATTTTGTTTGTCATCGACCCGGAATTTGCTTATCATTACATTTCTTGAAATAGCGGAAATCGCAATGTCCTGAAAACCAGCAGCACCATCGCAATTGATTGCAATATCGCTCTGCGATGTAAATAGTCCAACTGCCATGTTCCAGGGAGGAAGTGCGATATAAACTAATCAGCTAGCTATCGTACAGATGTCCATTGCCCGTACTGTCCGCAATATCATTTATTATTTCGCGATGCATATTTCTAGATTGCTCCCAGGAAGCCCGTCTGAGATTCGTAACTCAAAACACATGTGCTTGTGTTTTTTCTCTTCGAAATAATAGGGTTCCCTTTTTGTTTTACTAGCATGTTCCGCGATATTTATAAGACGGTGTTTCTTGCCCGTCATAAAATCACATTTTTGTCTCGGGTCTTTATATTTTAATATTGTTGGCAATTAATAATTCATAACTTATTTTCATATCTAGCTCGTAGATACGTTTATCTATTTGCTTCTCCTTCTTCTTCGCCAGGTCTCCCTGCGTCTAGATTTGGACACGGGTCTTCCTCAAATTTCTCCAGGTTTGCCGATCACTCTTCCAAAGTCGGCGGTTCTCTTCAATTTATTTTGCACTTGTGTGCAAACAGTGTACTGTCACTTGTATTATTTTCATTTTGACTGTTTATTCCATTCCGAACCTTTATTCACAGTCCGCGACATCTGTAAATATGTAAATTATACCATTTGTTTTTATTATTTCACAAACGTCTAATCTACTATTTTGCTCCAAATGACTGCAGCCAGGAGAGAAGTGCCTCGCCTGGGCTAGGCGTGGAGTCTACTAAGATATGTGAGGCGGGGAGGAGCGTGAAAACAGCCGATAGCCGATTACACCGAACTAATTGGTCTGACTTATTCACGACGATCAGGCAAACGCCCAGGGGCCGCGCGTCTTGACCTTAATAGGTATAAACATGAGCTGTCAGGTATTCGGTATCAACGACCTGCCAACATTCGGCCGGCCCGCTCTGGCGCGCGCGAGAGAGCGGGAGCGGCGATCGCCCATTTGTTTATTTGTTTATGACTGCCATAAACATGTTTCTCGTTAGAGCTGATGCTGCGGTACAGCTACAGTACAGGTCGCCGCGGCCTGTTCGCCCCATGCCCGATACCCGCTCTCTCGGCTGCGATCTGCGGCTTCGAGGCTCGAGCTGGGCACTCCACTCCGCCTTGTCGCGTCTGCCGAACAAACAGTTCACACCTCCTCCAACAGTTTCGACATGCTAAATATTGATCTGTGGTACCAACAGGTTAATTACAAACAATTATTGTTGTATTGCTTTTTTCACGAGCAATTTTTATGTACATAATTTCCTTTATCTGACTTCAAGGGTCAATCATTTACCAATTGTAAAAAAAACAGTGGTCACTAAACTAATGTTGAAATTTTTTTATTACGCTGGTAGTTATTTTTTTAGAAGCAATAAGTATTTTTAGGTGGCACAATTCAGTTCAATATATCCAATGACACAATATATTATCTTAGAATATACCTACATAGTTTACGGAACTAATTTGAGTGGTGCTTTTCCGCGCTTTTTTCGTTTTGAAAACATCATGGAAAGCTGATCGTTCTTATCTTGTCATTTTCTTTAAGAAAAATATAAACCAAAACAGTATTAAAATTTCGCAATATAAAATAAACTACTTGTAAATAAAAAGACATTCTACCCCAACTTAGTGCCCCATCTTGCTTGCGACGAACTCATTTTTCGACGTATGCTCCTAAAGTTACTTTCAGTGTCCCATTGTTGACAATCCCATTGTTGTTTTTTTACAGTATCAACTTTACCGTCTCAAGGTACTGCATTAAAATAACTATAGTTAAGTCAATAGCAGCATTTCCCATCAGTTGTCTGAACATGGTGAACATCATTTTATCCCATTACCTTTCTTTCCCCACATCCCCCTAAATATTTATGCTTATAGCTCTGAAAATTCAATTACCCCACGTTGACTTTATCTTCAGCTTGTACTCGTATAATGATCTGCTCAGTTATAAGTCGGGTTTAACCAGTAATAAGTACCCCCATACTAATCGCGAAGCTTCTTGGGATCGTTATTATTATTATCAATTACTCTTTGTCAATGTAACCAGCGACCAGTAACCGCTAGCTCAGCCATCGTCCGTAGCTTGTTCTTGTTCTTCTCGAATCCCTGAATATTATAAGTCATAATTAACTTCCAATGTAAACACAGCCTTGTTATTGAATGTTTGGACGTAAACCGTTTAATGCTGGAATGTTCGAAGACGGCTGATCGACCACACGTGAGATTAATTTGCTTTCCCTCCGGGGTTCATTAAATCTGTTTTTTTATTCCCAAGAAAACAAATAGATTATCAGTTTTACGTACATCTTATTAAATCCTGGTTGATGCGTGCGGACGTTCTGGTTTGTTGGTAAATATCAAATTATAACCACGGCCTTGTAAATAATTCTTGTACCCATCTCGAGTCGCTCCTGCTCGTTCTAATGCTAATGTTCTGGCCCGAGATGAGCGACCAGCACAGCAGAGAGCACCACCCACGACTTTTATTTTCATAATCTAGATCTGAGGAATATGTAGGTAAACCGTGTGAGCATTACGGTTTCGTTTCATTTACTTCTTTTGGCATACATCCCTGCTTGCGTTTATACATTGTAAAATCTTTGTTTCCTATTGAAGTTGAAATGTAATAACAAAAGAACAGCTGCCAATTCCACGCCGCGATTAACATTATCGATTCGAATCCCAGCGCCATACTTACCGGACAATTTGGAAATACGAGACAGACACCTAACCAGCTTGGCGTGACAAGTATTTTGTTTATTTCGCTTTCGGAGCGTAAGGAAATGAAACCCCTTTCAGTTTATTTACTTGTCAGTGGTCAGATGCCATCAGGCCTCAAGGTGGGTATAGGTACAGGTACACAGGTGCATAGTGGTACTGAATCCAATTAACGGGCCCAGCCAGCGAGCGATAAGGCGCTAACGAGAACTCACAATTAACATTTTCCAAATCGGACTTTTCTCACGTCGGCAATCTTGAAATTTGTTTCTGTTATCGTCATTGTGTCTTTTAAAATGTTCTCGCACCATTTTACTGGTCTATTAAATTATTGTTTCGTTCGTTGAAAAACCAGCTCTAACTTACTCGATAAAAAATATCTGCTGTGGAGTAGATACTACCTTTATGTTTTAACATGTACCTACCCATTCGTTTCTGATAATGTTTTGAAAAAACATTTTACACATTAAATATTCTATGATTGGTTCCAAACAAGAGGTACCTACACTCTGCACGTGTGTAAATAGTTGTATGTGATCGCAACCTTAACGGCATTCCAGGAAAAGTACACACAACTAGTTTTGACAAGTGTTCTCTGCGCATACATGAATAAGTGTTGCTGGTACAAATTGCACCGAAATATTCATTTTGGTTCCCTCTCCAAACACGAGCTCACGACATGTCAAGTCAAACAACGGGCCGTCGGAGCCGCCGAGGCAACTAACCAGCTAACCATCTGTAAACACTCGCATGAGCGCAGTACTAATGTTAACGACTTCTGTTTGCGCTGGTGTTCCTTCGAGTAGTCTCATCCTGGGTCCGAACTGCTTTACCTCTGTACCTCTATACCTGTGTACCTGTGTACCCCGCAGTCACCAGAGCCGGTTGCGGGCTGATGTAGCGACGCCTTGGGCACCCACTCGCAAACACGCCCACACCCATGCACCCCTTTTCCCAAGCATTTTAAGACACCAGATTTTTTTATCAAGCTAAGTCCATTTATTAGGACTGGTACGGTAGTTACTCTCGAAATTATAAAGCATTTATTCTTTTTTAATCGTTTTTTTTTCATGGAAAAACTTTTACATCCTGTAAAATTGCTATTTAAATTATCTAAAGATTGGGCAAGCTTGAAGAATGGAATAATGTGAAGTACAAATTTAGGTTTTGTTCGCAAGAATCCCACTGGCGACTTGCCCACCTTGGTATGTCGCGGTCGCGATTATGATAATTATGATGCATCGTTTTCCTTCTCAATGGAATGCTTTATGATGTGTTCCATTGTTGAACCAAACGTTCCGTAATGTATCACCCGTTATAAATATAAAAAATCATGCAGGAATCATATAAAAATTATTCACTTTCATAATTATAATAACGACCTATTAAATGTCTCTAGTTTTTTTTTTAATTCCAATTTGTTAAATAAGACATAATGTTGAATTACCGAATGCGCATTCGTTGAATTAACGCAATGATTATTTATAGGAGATCTAAACATGTTGCAGACCCGTCATTTAGGAGAGCGATTGCATCTGGAATGTAAAGATCAGCATTTCAGTTGAAAAATCCTCTGCATTCAAAGCGGCGTTATTGTGAGATGTTAAATTGAATACTGTTTTCCACGAATCCATGAATATAACTAGATAGATGCATGAAATCCTGAGAAATGTTCACATAAAAAAAATTATTGTGTTTTTCAAATTCTATACGATGACCGTTATAATTATTCGTATACCACCCAATGCATTGCGTTGCAAATTACCTTATTACATTCAATGTTATTTAATAATCCCTTGTCACCACCACCGATAAGATAATAATGAATAAGATTAAGACTGGTTTTAAAAATGCTGATGTATTTTACGAAGTGTGAAAGATGCGTGTTCTAGTTCGCCAATCAAACATGATGCTTGGTTGCTTCACAGATTCAATAATAAAAAAAAAATGCATTTTTCCTTTTTTGGTGGAATATTTTAGCGCTCTTGTATATCGCGCCCGGGTGCAGTACTCCAGTTGACCAAACCTTATTCCGATTCTGGTAGCTACACCAGTATTGCCACTGCCAGTATCAAGTGCCTTGTCTTGGCCAGGCTTGTTACCTCCAAAGGTGGTAATCAGAGATGAACTCAACCAACTTTCTAACTAGAGAGATCGTTATCGAAAAATCCAATCGCATTGTCTTGTTTTTATTTGCTTCTCTACTATCAGACTTAACCCAACTAATTGACACATTGTCTTCCCGATTTCACAAAATTACATCATAATGAACAATAATTCATAAATATTTAACACCGATATCTAATATATCCGATATCTATTATACATACTTAACCGCATAAAATCTGGCGCGATTAACGAGCCTTTGTTTTCTTATAGAATCTCGCGTGGAAAACTGAACGACATAATCATCAGGTATTGATAAAAATCCATTATGTTGTGATTGATAAACAATAATCAAATAAAATCAGACTCACAGGGCGGTCTCACCTGGAATGAGCATTGCATTGCGATCGGCCTGGTAGTAAGTGGATTTAAATACCCGCGTCATTTAGCCGGTTATCCGAGAGTTTCCGTGAAAAAGTTTTTATTTGGGGAGAGCCTACCGAAGACCCAAATACATAGAACAGGAAGAGACGTTACAGCGGCAGACCCAGATGATCTGAGACCTCGAACCGTTCGAGTCCTGCTAAAGGCGTACCGCTGATAGGTCCGCCGCACCCTCTCTCTTTATTTCTCATAAACGATGAATTTTACAAAAAGAGGTGTTGCAACTGAGCTCTTAGGAGTAGCTCCATATGAGCTCAGACCATTCGTGTCGTGCTAGACCAGTGGCGTGCCCTCCATAACTGTCCACACTAAGAAAAATTACCAGAAAAAGAAAATTTAAAAATGCGACAAATTTATGATCAAAACGTTTTTCTTCCATGAATTTGGTAAGGAACTTGAACGCTCATTTATACAGTTGGCCACAAAAAATTGCGGAAGATGAAAATAAAACGGCCATTATTATTCTTACCCAAATTTATTAAACTACACACAGCCCATATTTGGTCATTGATTAATGCACGCCACTGCTAAAGCATAGCTCCGGTGCACTCTCTCTCTCTTTCTACTAAACGACACATGTAACAGAAAGAGACCCTACAACGGAGCTCTCCATGTAAAATCAGTTCAGACTTCGAATCTGAGGCGAGAAGATTTTTGAGGTCCGCGTGAGCCCGGAGTTAAGTCTGTTTGCTCCGAGTGTAGGCGCACGCCCATCTGTTTACCGACATTTCTGACTTGCTTTATTTTTGGAAGTCAATAATATCCCGCAACAGAGCCGTTGTTTACCCCTCCCGAGCGGTAATGGCCGCTGCGATCTCCTACCGTGTGTTTTCTGTTTACTCTTTACACGCCCGCGCGACACTTGTAAATAAATAACCCATCGCCTGTCAGATGCGTGTATTGTGGAACGTCCAAATATACAAAGCTGCCAGTGAATCGTGTGTGTCACATTTTACAATAATTTATCAATAATTGTCTATCCCGGCGGTCGACGTACCTACATATCACTATGGACTGGAGTGATAAACCGTCTGTACAGCTTGGCACGGATAACTTTACAGTCGGTGGGGTCCCCACCGGCCCTCCATAGATATTGGGGATGCAAGTCCAAAATAAATCCCCAGACAAAGGCTTTATTTGGATTATTATTATTATTGTTAACATTAAAATGTATTATTTTTATAAACAATAATTATGAGCCTGAAACACTCATCCAAATTGAAAAACCTTCCGAGAAAAGATAAATGACGCCGACAGGACTCGAACCTGCACCCTTCTGATTGCCGGTCAGATGCTCTACCGTTGAGCTACGTCGGCTTATCGCAAACCCTCCAAGTTAATCAATATATACTAGCGTTTCTTTCAATAATTACTGTTTTTATTATATTTCACCTGTAAACAACCAACTTTATTAGTATGAGAAAGGCTTGTAACGGCTAAATCCCTCAATAGATGGCGTCGAGACAAATTATGTCTACATTTTATTGGTGAAAAATGCTTTGACTTGTCAAATATTTTTTATTAATTGATAAACTAATTGAGCTACGTCGGCTTATCGCACACCCAAATCCAAAATGCTTTGCATCTGACCGGCAATCAGAAGGGTGCAGGTTCGAGTCCTGTCGGCGACATTTATCTTTTCTCGGAAGGTTTTTTTCAATTTGGATGAGTGTTTCAGGCTAATAATTATTGTTTATAAAAATAATTGTTACCCTTTGCGCTATGCACAAAAATCTTGTCTTAAAAACTTTAGTTTATCAATTAATTAAAATGTATTGCACACATTGATAAATCACTACCAGATTTGGCGTGTCATACAAATAAGCACGACAGTTTTGGCCCATCAATGAGAAATTTCATAACCCACCTCTCAAATCGCACCATGTAATTTGGTCATGTCATAGGAAGTCAGAAAGGCACGCATCACAAGTTTGAAGTTGAAACTTAAGAATCCAATTTCATGTACCGCGCCGTACGCAAAGCAATTGATGAGCGTGAAGTTTTTGATAAAACCACTGTTGTAACTTGAATACATTCACACGTCACAAACCCATACATCGCCATACAACAACGGCAAGGAGACATTTTATCAAATGTTTGTTTTTAGAAAACGTTAAAAATTTGTTTTTTCACGAATTAAATAAAATAAATTCAATCAAAACGTTACAAAAACCTAAAAACACATATTATATTGAGTATGAATGGAAGAAGAAGCCGAGGACGGCCGAGGAAGACATGTCACGATCAAGTGAATCAAATTCTTGAGTCGGGTCATGTCAGAAGTCGGAATAACAGAAGAGAATGTATGAGACGTTGAATGACTGTGAATGAAGCACGAAGTGTATGCCAAGATCGACTTGTTTGGCGAACCGTCCTCTCTGCCTAACCCTGCAACGGCGTGATGGTTAGTTAGTTAGTAAATGTATGATCAATCACAAGTCAAATTCTGAATTTAATTTATCTACTTCCTTTTCAAAACCAGAAATAATAGAGGATAAAAATAACACGTTCGCAATTTACGGTGACAGAATATGAACTCACGTAAAACAAAATGGTTGCCAGAATAGTGGTGTTGCCAGCACAATAATAAAATTGCATGTTTTGTAAGTAGTTATTTCTTGAAAATGCATAAGATAATAATATTTTTAGAAAAATCAAAATATTTCGGGGTGGTCATGATAAATAATCAGGGGACTGTATACCTACTTCAATAATTCCTACTCAGTTGATTCTAACTGTTGGGATTTAAGACTAAACCCACCGGAAGCTCTTATCTGGTAGACGTCTAATGAAACACACGTGTCGCGTGTCTGTCTTGTGTTACTTTATAAATATATGTTTTGTTTGCCTCAGGTGGGTGGTGTTGGCCGGCACGTGGCGCGCACGCGTGGTGGCCAGGGCCGGCAGCGGCCCTGCCGGGGGTACCGCAGGCTCGGCCGCCGGAAGGGGCGGCTCGCCCCTGCAGATTGCCGCCTGGGGGCTCCCGGCTGCTCAGACGGTGGCCGTGCTGGTGCTCAGAGACGTCGACGGAGATGAACTCACTGGTACGTTAACTATTGTCTGTATAATTCGACGAGTTAGAATCATGGATACTAGAAACAAAGGGAGATATGGAAGAGGCGGTCCCACGACAAAACAACATTAAGTGAAGAAAACAAAAATCTAACCTGACCTGTTCTTTTATAATGCTCTGTTTTCTCATTTCTCTTTTATCCGGTTACCGGAAGAGCCATGTAAGCGTGCCGTCTGTCGCCGAACTGCGACCAAACTGCACGGACTATCAAAGTTATGCTTTTGGTGTCTATGTGTAAACAAAGGCTGGGTACCGCTGTGCGTAGATGTGATTTGCGTTAGTATAATAATAATACTGGGATGATTTGTATAGCGCCGTTTTTGTGGAAAATCACCTCAAGGGCGCTGTACAAATACTACTTGCTAGGGTTTATCTTACTATGTACAATTACAGAAAACATACTTGCCTGGTAGGGCACTCCATATTAAAACGTTAAATTACAATGTTTTGGGCTGAGATGATATGACTGGGTGAACAATTTTGGTGACGGGCGTTGTGCGCGCGGTTTCGTACTAATAATGGTTCATGGCCATGGCGCATCTTCCTTGTGTATATTATGAGTGAGGGTTGCCTACTTTCTAATGTTTTGTTGTTAAATACCAGCAACTGACGTCCTATCTCAGGGTTTAAATATTAACTCCACACAGGAGGCCCTGAGGTTTCCTTCAGGGCCGACAGAGATTACATGGGTCCTGTGAGGTTGTTGAATGCACTATCATACGTGGGAATGCAGTGTATTTTAAATGAAGTTTTGTAACTGGGTCACGTTGTGGGAGCTATAAACCAAGAAGTAGAGAAACCATTCTACAGCCGAGCTATGACACACACGAACGAGTCGTGAAAACAAATGTGTGCAAATGTTGGTCACGCATTTGGCTCTACACTGGTGCGGAAGAAATAAACAAGCACCTTGCATTTAAATACTTGTTGAACCAACACAGCATTCCCACCTGACATCTATATCCTAATTTGCAATCCGTCCGTTCAGATAAGAGACTATCAAACGGATTGCTCGTATTTGAGAGTTTTCTTTGGGATGATGGTAATTCAGCGCTTAGCTATAGTGGCGTGCAGTCTATGAAGGTTGAAAAGCTGTGCCTTTCTTTGGAAAATGGTTCCGGAGCTTTTCGTGATGATGTAAAGCGTGGGTTTAAAAAAATGAAGAAAGTTGAATTAAAATATTTATCGCTAAGCCACTTTTCGCCAATCGTCAACACAAAAAAAAAATGATGAAAATTGTCCTTGTTTCCAGGATACCAAAATATAAATTGCTATAAAATTAAAATCGAAAAGACTGCAGCCTACCCTTGGTCATAGAGCAATGCACGCCACTGATTGCCTACATATATATATATATACCAAATGAACAACACGTATGGACCTATTTAGCTAACTTATTAACCTTTAGATAAATGCTGGGCAATGCTGATATCGCTGCATGAATCAGTAGGTTCGCAATCCACCTAGATTCCAAATGAACCAAACACAATAACAGTACGCGCGTTTAATTGCAAACAAATCGAGGCGTAGGCACCAGTTCTGTATAGATCGAAAGGCACGTGCTTTTCCATACTGCTCTGTGTGCCGCCCATCTAGTAGCTGCTTGCTTGTTCATTCCACAGTATCTAATCTCGCTTAGCTTAAGCCGCTCAAGCTCGCCACGAACAAAGCTATGGCGTTCCGGGCACCAACAGAGCATTAACAATATCACAATATGCATAAGTCCCTCCGTTTGCCCTGCTTATCTATTTTTCATCTCGCCGCCATGTTTGTCGTGATCGCCATTTCGTGCTTTCAACTTCCAAAATGGCCCCAGTTTCCCGCCCAAACACGTCGGCCAGAAGAATCACCGGCTCCTTTGTTCCAGGAGGAGGAATCCTATATTTGCATATAATAAATTTGAATCTATGGATCCTCTCTTCGTGCCGCTCACATTGATGTCATATAAAAAGTCCGCCTTCCTTTCGTTTAATTGTACCGACTTTTTACAGTTTGAGTTCCTAATCTCTAAATACACACAAGATATTAAATTATATGCCTACTGTATTCACTTACACAATAAAAGTTTTATAAACACTGTCACCACAAACCGCGTATTTTGTTTGAATTTCCCCATAATAAGATATTTTTTTGAATCCCCTTTTCCATCTCAAACTTCAAAGCCCTCTCCCTTTTTACCGCTCATAAAAAGTGGGCCTTCCTTTCATTTAATTGTACCGACTTTTTATAATTTGTGTAACTATTCCTTAAATTATGCTTACTGTATTCTTATATTAATATGCAATAGTTACACTAATTTATTACTGGACGTGTCCTTACAACAGTTCTGTTTGATAATGGGTTTGGAAGCTGATGCGTTTGACCCGCGACTAGCAATGCTACAAGTAAACTTACAGAACTTTTAACATTTTTTGTTAAATTAATTTTTACAAAAGAAAAAAAATACAACAAGTCTTTAACTTGAAGTATGATACCGGTGTAAATGGCGTAAATTGAACTGGTCTCATTAGCTAAGTTAAGCGGTTACCCCGGATAGGTAGAGGTCCTGGGTTCGAGTCCCAGATGCGACTGAAATCTTTTTAATTTCTGTTGTTTTTTCGGTTTCGTGGTTCATTTGGGATGTGTTAATATTATCTTCTTCAATGATTAAATACTTTTTTGTGGTTTGTCTAACGGGAGCTTGTTATTTAAAACTTAAAATTTACAGTCAAGGTTACAAAATATGTAAAATAAAAACAATAAAAAAAACAGTATATAAAATAAAAACATAAAAAACAGATGTAATAAGCAAAACACAAATATTTCTCAAGAATCTTACTCTAAAATATTTTTTCAAAATATATATATTTAAAAAATAACTAAAATAAAAACGTAAACGAAAGCAATACATCATAAATAAAATAATATTTCCTTCTTTCTAATACAAATATCTTCTTTCAGCTAGCCAAGTTTTCAATAATAATACTCGGATGATTTATATAGCGCCGTTTTTGTGAAAAATCACCTCAAGGGCGCTGCACAAATACTAGTTGCTAGGGTTTATCTTATTATGTACATATACAGAAAACATACTCAATGTGTTTATTAATGGTTTAGTTTTAATATAGTTTTTTTTTTTTTATTTCAGCGGGTAACATATTTATACAACTAGGAATCATGTGATCTAAAGTTCTTTGTCCATATTTGTTTTTATGCTTAGGAACCATTAATCCTCCATTAAAATTGAGACGAGTATTGTAAGTGTGCTCTAGTCTATTTGTATTAAATATAGGGTGATTAATGTGCCGAAATATAATTTTTTACCACAGAATTGATCTAACTGTAAGAGTTCTGAGACTCTGATAAAAGTATGGAATATTATGCCTTTGTTCGTATAAACTTTTATGAGCTAATAATTTAACCAAAGAATTTTGTACTGATTGAACACGATTGATGTTTGTTTAACTCGTACAAAACTTGTTATAACAAAAATGATATTATTTCCCCGTGGTAGTTTTATAATTACTGTTTTCGCAATTTGTAGGTCCTCATAAAAATATAATTCCGGATACTAACTAACCATCACGCCGTTTCTCCTCAGGGGTAGGCAGAGAGGACGGACCGCCAAACAACTCGATCTTGGCATACACTTCTTGCTTCATTCACATTCATACATCGTCTCATACATTCTCTTCTATTATTCCGACTTCTGAAATGGCCCGCTCAAGTATTTGATTCACTCGATCGTGCCATGTCTTCCTCGGTCGTCCCCGGCTTCTTCTTCCATTCACATTCGCGTCATACATTCTTCTTACACTCCTTTGTTCGTTCATTCGCTCCACTTGCCCAAACCCCGGCTACTGTTTTGAAAACACTGTTTTCTGTTGCACACATCAAACATCTGATCAATCATATCATTACACAATTGAATTTGAAGTCAACGTATAATGAGTTTGTTCTTTGAGTGTAAATTCCTAACTACGTACATAGATTGTAAAGCCATATTCTTGGAATGCTTTATCCAACAAAGCTATCGGTGTTATCGGCAATGTCCCTCCCAGCTGTTAAAATATCGCTTTGGAAGCACAACATGCCACCTATTCCTAGCAATTCATTGAATTGGCTTCTGATTATTCTTCAAAATACCCTCAAAGCAGGTTGATGATACCTTCGTCTGTTTTCATAACGAATCCACCGTTTACACTTTGTTAAGTGCCTGTCATCAAGAGCGTAGAAATAATCGTCTGGTACTGCGTTCTGTATTATTTTTAAATGCGGTTGAATCTGAACTAAACGTAATAAATAAATAGTGACTGGACAAAAGCTAATCCCGAATCAGCTTCCAGCCGTTCAATCTTTTACAAGAATTTGTATATTATGTTTATTTCTCGGCCACAATCCACAATACTCCCTGTTTGTTTATTCCGATTTCGATCTTCTACTAATTTCTCTGATGTTGAGATGAAAGCGGGGGCCTGAAGCCGCAGTCATGCGTCCAAATCCAACACTTCTGAACGGCAATGCATGTTTGCGGTTTCACTAATGTATTATGTGCCTTTTTAATTACAATTCAAACAACGGAATCTCTGTACGCAGATTATTAAAGGGGCCGCCGACCATCTAGTGCCCGGTACCTATCGCGGTGTATATTCGCTGCTGTGCGCCAGCGAACGGACTATGAACACGGTTTGCTTTCTTGCAGAGATAATACAATAAACCACATATATACTTTTACAAATGTGTACACTACACGCGTGTATGGACACAGGTAATGGCAAACAGAGTACCTATCTACGTTCGTACGTGGATAAACACATGGAATTTATGTATTTGAGAACATTAGCGAATTATTAGAGATCTGAAAAATTCGGTTGCTTTTCAGCAAAAACGGCGGTATTTTGAAATAAAAGTGGTACATATAAATGTATTTTTTTAATATTGAAAAAGAATACAGTACACGTCGTTTTCGACATGAAGTTACCGCCTTTCATTTTATGGCTATTCAAGCTTGTCAAAACCGTAGACTAAGAAATGTTTAAAACGTACAATACTACTTTCTTTTTTTAAAATACCAGAATATCACGTCAAAAATACGAAAATTCCATGTTATTCCAAGTAAAAATGACCAATTTGGTGTAAAAATTCGTGTCATCGCATACGCAGAATTTTTTGAACTAATATAGTCCAGATTCCAAATACTTAATTCGAGATCGCACTTTCAAAGTATGGATGCTAAAACTATAATGAATTAATTTGAAGCCCGTATTTCAGAGTTATACCGCCCCGACACACACCCGACTTGCCCACTTTGGAAAAAAATAAAGTATCAGACTTAAATGTTTAAGGTGCAAACTCTCCGACTTACAAACCCTTTTTCCGATATTGCCGTATTCATTGTGACAAATAAAGTTTTTAGAAAAAGACCGTAAAACATTTTAATATTTAATTAATAATGCTTTACAAAATAACAAAATTTAAAATTTACAAAATAAAATAAAACACGCGTTTTGCTGATGTTTTTTTTGCGTGAATCGAAACATGCGGCCGGTGTTAAGCGGTAATTTCAACCTTTTCGCCACCTGCATAGGGAGTGCGTCATATTCTAAAAAACTTAATTTGCCACAATGAACAATACGACAATATCGGAAAAGGGGTTCGTAAGTAGGAGATTTTGCGCTTTAAACGTTTTTTAGGTCAGATACTTTATTTTTTTCTAGGCTTATAAAAAGAGACGCCAAAAAATGGACGGTTATACGAAAGGCCAAGGTGTGTTCTACTTGCAGTACTTAATTAAATGATCAATGATATTTCTAGGCCATCAAATTCTCAAACCGAAAACACATGATTTTGCATTACTTCCCATTGCATCGCCTTAAGAGGAACGGCTGCGGTGCATGTTTCATACATAACTTAATTTTCGAATTTAGGCCAAAATACCGATCCAAATGATATATTTTTTTGATTAAAGGTTTAGTGAAAATCTAGTGTTAGTTATTAGACAGTTTATAGCCTTAGGATTCTGTTTAATATTACTTTTTTGTTTTTGTTTATGTTTTAGCACTAGTTAAGTGATTGTATACATATGTAGGTTTGTGTGTGTGTTTTATGATAGGATATGTTAAGGTTAAAGATAAGTATAAGATAAGATAAGATATAATGTAAGATAAGTATTATTATTATAGTATTATTATAGTATTATATAGTATTATTATCATTAAGTATTTTTGTTATATTACACTAGTTAAGCAATTGTTTACATATGTAGGTTTGTGTGTGTGTTTTATGATAAAATATGTTAAGGTTAAGATAAGTGTAATTTAAGATAAGATATAACATAAGATAAGTATCATTACATGTTAAGGATAAGATAAGTTATGAGATGTATGTTAAGATATGATATGTTAAGTTTATTAAATGATATGGATTATTATATTAAGTTATAAGTTAGATAAGGAATTGATTGTAGTATGTTATGGTAAGCTACAAGTGTGTTAAGCTGTATTTTATTGTGCTATGTTATGTTAAGTTTAGTTATGGGTAAGTAGTCCGTGGAGGGGAATGGCCGACCCAGGTGTCGATGAGGCTCGCTATCCATCACACCGCCAAACCTTCGTTAGCGCGAAGAGGAGGAAGGAACGTGAACAATGTCGAATTGGCACGTGGAATATCAGAGGAGGAATGGAAAGAAAGATGAATGAACTATGTGATACGATGGGAAGGAAAAGTCTGGATGTACTCTGTATAACAGAGAGTATGAAAAAGGCGAGCGGTACGATGCAGCATAATGAAACGCTCGTCATCTGGTCTGGGAGACCAGATACAGACAGGGCTTGTCAAGGTGTTGCAGCGTTACTGTCTCCTAGAATGGTGGAATGTATGTTGCAATATGAATGTGTAAGTCCGAGAATAATGTGGATCCGATTCAAAATCGGGTTGACAAGAGTGTTTTTAGTTATATGCTATGCTCCTGTCAACTCCGAAAGCGATGAAGTGAAAGATGATTTTTGGACTGGTGTGAGCGATGTGATGAGATTAAAAAATATGAATGAAAGGATTATGATGGCAGGGGATTTGAATGGGTGGGTGGGTATTAGAAGGGATGGTTTTGAATCAGCTTTAGGTTTATTTGGGGATAAAAGAACGAATGACAATGGAAACAGAATGCTTGAAGTATGTTTAGAGTGGAACCTATTTGTATCAAATACTTTTTTCAATCATAAAGGTATCCATCAATATACGTGGGAAAGAGGAAATGAGAGGTCAATGATTGATTTTGTAGTAATTGACTCTAGGTTGAGAGCCGTCACCGCAGACACCAGAGTTTTCAGAGGGGCTGAGATAGAAACCGACCATTTTCTGGTTGTGTCGAGAGTAAACCTCTTCCGCGGCTGGCGCTCTAAAGTGAAAACGGTGTCGACCCCAACTAGAGTCAAAATAGAAAAATTGCAAAAGGATAATGTAAGAAGTAAGTATGAAAATTGTGTAGAGATAAGACTGAATGATAAGGTAATGGACGGTCTAAGCATAGACGAAACATGGGACCACATAAAAGTGAGCCTCTGTGAATCTGCTAGAGAGGTATGTGGAATAAGTACGCAAGGTAGGAAGAAAGGTGATGCATGGTGGGAAGAAAGGTGATGCATGGTGGGATGATGAGATTAAAGCACTGGTCTCAGAGAAGAAGAAAGCGTGGTTGTTTCTGATAGCGGCTGGCAGTGCTTCTAGCGAAGAGAGGGATAGAGCGAAAGAAGTTTACAAGGGATGCAAGAAAAGAGTACGTGATGGAGTGAAAGAACAAAAGAAACACCTGGAAGAGGAAGAGGGGATCAAAATGACAAACCACTTCCAAGAAAATATTAAACTATTTTGGAAGGAGGTCAAAAGTTCACGGAATGGTCCAGAAAGTGGATGTGTGAAAGTGATAAAATCGAAAGATGGAAAAATGTTGACGAATGAGAAAGAAATAAAAGAGAGATGGATGAAATACTTTGAAGAGGTCTTCGAAAGCAATCAGATTGATAGTGATTCCAGTGGCGAGTCAGGTATGAACGACGATGGGGTGAATGTTCCCAAAATTAGCATGGATGAAATTAAAAGATCAATTAGATGTATGAAGAATGGTAAGGCTGTTGGTTTCGACAATATTGATGCTGAATACTTTAAAAGAAATAGCCGTATAATTCTCACATGGTTATGCAAACTTTTTAACCAGTGTCTAGAGGAGGGTTACAC